>VZTF01006716.1:16402-108754 GCA_013397755.1 Cnemophilus loriae | reverse complement strand
TTTTTAGGTAAAGAAATGCTTTATTTAGTGAGCCTGGATTTTTTCAGACTTTTGAGTTCTAATGATTTAAAACTCAAAATTGTTACCCAAATTACCTAAAATAGGACACCCAAAACAGAAATTCTTCCTCTAAACTCATAATCATCTTTTTAATATGCAGATCCGTACTTATAAGCATTGATAGGAAACTTTTTCACAGTCTCCTAAAGCAAATTCTTCTCTTCATTTGCAATTTCATTCATGTGCTGACGTGTTCCACTCTGCAAACCAGGTATCCTGATGAGCCATTCTCCAAATGATATAATATTATATTTGGCCATTATAATCTTGTGTGATTCATACCTTCTACTGGCTGTGAAGAATAAAATTCTATATAGAAATCTATCTATCTGTTATGTTTGGAGATTGTTTTCTGACCCATGCACCTGCAGCTTTAAAAAAACTGTTGAAGCAATCCATACAGAAAACCTGGCAGGACCTGTGAGACATTTCAGATCATAATATTGTTATTATTATAATTACTATGACCTGTTATTAGTATGGGAGTAATATTTCAGGTTTCATTGATCTTGTCAGTTAAGCCAGGACTCAGCACAAAGTCTGTGATTATGTGACTTAGAGTACTACTAATTTTAGAGATAATAATATGTAACATCAGTGTTCCATTGATAAGATGATATTAAAATAAATACGCATTCAAATGAAATTAAGTCATTTATGGTTTTTGCAGATAACAAGAACACTCATTCATTTATGCAGCAATATCTCCTACTGAGAAACGTGAAACTCCTCTGATGATTTCCCACCTGGTGATTTTAGAGAAGAAAATGCTGCATTTTATATAAATGCCTTACAGTGCAACACAGCTGAGGAGATGAATTATTTAGGTTTGACAGTCACTGACTCAGAGTGTCTCTGGTTTAAGATGCAGATCTGTTATAAGAGTTTTAGCAATACTTCCCAGGGATTTTTTTCCTGCAAAATGTAATTCTTTTTCTGATCAAATCTAAAGGATTCCATTCCGAATGCCACCTGTATTTCTCTTGTAACAAGTACTGTATTGCCCCTCATTTAATTTCATTACATTGATCTACAGAAATCTGATGACCTGCTGCTTTCTGATATTCTTAATCACTCACTTAAGACTTACTTAGTTTTTCACTAAAAGTGGTAATCACATTACAGCATGTTTAGAACACCTAACTAAAAAAACAGCACTTCGGTCCCATTGGGAAACAATCCCCAGCTTGAACTGTGATGTAGTTATCTTTATGTAGTTCAGAATAAATACATGAATTAATTAGAAAGCAACACTGGAGAAAAAAGAAACACATGTGATTCAGGCCTATATTAACAGTTTCAGCTAGAAAAAGCTTTGACCATATTTCAGACTAGAGGAAGGCAAAATGACAATATACTCCACAGTGAAAACTGGTAGACTACATCTAATGTTACCTCTCTCCTATGTTATAAAAACATTTTGAATGCTTTAAATTCAAGTTGGCAGCCCGAGATATTTTCTGTTTCTTCTGCAACAACTAGTACTTTATTCCCAGCTTATTTTTGTGCCAGGATAGACAGGAGTCGTTGATAATAGGGACACAAAAGCCATAGGAGGGCTTGGTTTTCATAGGGTACGTGATCCTAATGCATACAGAAAACCGTGGGTTTAGGGCTGCTGGGGTTTTTTCTATTTCTTTGATAAACAACTAGAAAACATCATAAAAACAGGTAGTCATAGGTCATTATGTCTGCTCAATTGTATATCTAAAAGCAAAGAAATGCCAAATAACTGAGCTGTCTTCTGTAGTTATTCTGACAGAAGGACTTTGCAAATGCCATTAAAGAGCTTTTCGATATCCTCAAAGAAGAGTTGGGTAAACACAAGGCTCATGCCCTTAAACCTCCCCCAGTCTGATGAAAACTCACTGGTTTTTCTATTTGTCCATTGATTTCAGTGGAGTTAACATGATTTATGGCCCATCAGGCTGTCTGTAATGATCCCTAAACTACATGGTTTGTAGTCTGCATTTGAAAGCATGCCTGGCTTGGTGGAGTTGCAAATTTGCCTCCAAAATGGCTTTCCTGGTTAACAATTTCTCTTATGAACTTGGAAGACAACAGGTTTTTCTTCCTTCCTGGAGGATTTTCCCAGTGATGGAGCTCAGAGATGTCACAGCTCACACAGGACAAAGATACCAGTTTTGATCCTAGAGTCAGTAATGTGATTTTGCAATCAAACCCGAGTCCCAGCAGCTCCTCTGCCTCTCGGGCTGGTGAAGCCTTGCCTTTGGAGCAGGAGGAATTAGAAGGGAGAATGTCTTTACTTCTTCTCTATTGTGAGAAGCAAGGAGATAAAAAGCTTTGGGAAAATGCCACTTGGTTGACCACCTATTTAATTTTTTTGCATATTCTGTACTAGTTGGTTGTTGAAGTACAGGTTGTTCCCTTGAAGAAACTTCTACCTTCTGTTCACAGGAGAGTGCTTAGTTTTGCACTCAAAAAACAGTACATGTTGGAAACACAGGGAAGTGAGACAGCCTTGGAGTTGTCAGAATACTGAGCAAGAGGCTCATTTTATACTACTTGTGGCAGGGCTTGTGCTATTATCGATTTAGGACTCTTATGAAGAATGATGTTAATTCTTATTTGTTTGAAAAACCTTGCTTTACTAAGTTTCATCTGGGGTAAATATCTGGACATGAATCATCAGATCTGACCAGAATCTCATTTCCAGTCTGACATCAATTATCAACACACCTTTGATAAAATATTACCTCCTGGGAAAATCAAGATGCTCCCGTCAAAAAAACCCTATAATATAAAAAACCAGTGTACAGAAATAAATACCCAAACAACAGAAGTAAAAAGGAAATGATGTTAGTATGAGTCACCTGACTGACTCTGTGTCTGGCGCAGATCAGGAGTGTTTGTAGAACTGCCAAGGTATTTATTCAATGTTAAAACACTGCTTACAGAAGGAGAATGACACACCATGATTTTTTCTGTGTACAGTTCCTGAGGTTTCTGGAACTTGGATTTTTCTTTAATAATTTCCAGACCTAGATGCAATATTGATATCTTCTGTACTAGAGTGCCTTTTATTTCATCTCTTATAATAGACACGTCTTGCCCATATCTGCTGGCAGTTTATAATCAGCTGTGAATGTAAAAACAATGTCTAAATGTGCTGGTCATTGTCTTTAAGGAGTAAAATGCAAACAACTCCATCCCCAAAGGCCAGGATATGAGGAACTTCCTTTCAGTGAGTATCACACCAACCCTTTTCCCATCCCTCTTCTTGCACTTACATGGGGCAGATGGTAGAAGAAAGGTCAGAAAATCATTTAATACGGAGAATCTCTGTCTTTAGCCCTCTGATCTGCTACTTGCTCAGATAAAGCGTGGTAGATTTTCTTTATGTCTATTATCTCTCTTCCACATCCTAAGGAAGTTTAAAATTAGGAAAGAAATTTTGTTTCCTAGTTTTAGGTTTCTGCACAGCACTGCAGGGAGAAGACATACCCTCCAGAAAATACAGCAAAATGCCTGTGGTGATGGAGACACAATCTATAGTGATCCTACTAAGTAGGTTTGGTCCTATTGCAAAGGTACATCCTGAGAGCTGTCAGCAAAATATCACACTAATAATATTTTTAGAGACTTCTTTCCCCTTTTAATAACTGTTGGGAGCTTCCTTTAATAAAGCTTTTCTCTGGATAAGGCTGCCTGTGGAAAGCAGTGAATTTTCAAGTATTCAGTACTGTATTTCAAGGTTTACTGAAGGTTCCTTAAACAAGGAAGGAAATTTATATATATGTGGTACAAATACAGTGGCCCTTAGGATAAAAATGCCCTCCCTTCCCACCACACAAACATAAAAAACAATCAAAGAAACTTAAACACCTATCACTTTATTGCATCAGTTCAGAGTAATCTTTCTCAAACCCATTACTGAGATGTGCTGAAAAATTAATACACCACTTTCTTCATTTGCTTTCCACTTCGACTGTTTAACACTTTCAAGCCAAACCCCAGAGCTGTAGCGCAGTTTGAGTTCAGGGAGTGCTCACTGACAGCCCCGGGGGTCTCACCTGGCCATGGCACACGGGACCAAGTCTGGAACAACGAGCTCTGGTCGTGAACCCCACAGCAAACGCCTTCAGAGAAGCCCAAGTGAAACTTGATTGGCCATGTAGAGCTGTAGGACTAAATACAGAGCAAGAGGACTAGAAATAAACTCAGTGAAAAATGTCAAAGCAGCTTATTGTGGATTTCTTCTTCTTAATTTTTCAGTCATAATCAAATTTATGACACTTGCAAAATTTGGGCTTGTCCTAGTGTTGGTCTAGAAAGGGACTGAGAGCAAGAGGATGGGAGAGTTCCCCAAAATTTTGAACACCTTTTCCCCTTATTGTTGTTTCAGATGAGAAAAGGAAGAAGATAGGATAAAACAAATAAAAAGCCAATGTTTCAAAGATATGTTTTGAACTCCCAAAATGTAAACTAGTTGTTGAAGTCAGTAACCAGACTCCTTTTGTGCTCAGAAAAACTGAAGCATAGGCAAAGTTACAAAAGACCTTGTTTCTTTTTTACATGTAAGTTTCCTCACTCTCCTCTGAGGTTCTTGAACCAGGAAGAATTTCTTTTTTGTTGGCAGTATCTAGTTCTTTGCTGATTGTTCTTTCTGCATTTTTAATATCTGTTATCTCTTTGCCATCTGGTTTGAAGCGTTTCATAATTAAAACAGAGAGCACTATGTACAGGAGACAGCATCCTGCCCGTAGTCCTGCAATGAGGCCAAGGTAGACATTCCTAGGGAAAAACAGGGACAAAATACACTTGTATTAATAAAGCTTTCCAATTCTGTATGGAACCAAGTAAGATATAAAGAGCAGTTTGACAAAACCATCTATTCTCAGCCAGGTATTGCTTTGTATTTTAAAATAAGAAAAAACAGGCAGAAAGCAAACGATCTCATGATACTTAGCCCCAGACAGGCTCTAATCAGGTCTTAGACTCACAGCAGAAATGTCTGGAGTGTGCTGCCACTCGGCAGCCTCTATTTTAGGGCTGACAAAAGAGGAGCTGCACCAGCTGGGGCTTTTTGCCTATTGTCCCTGTCCTTCCCCAGCTCCTCACTGGCACACTCAGTGCTCCTGGCCACAGTTCTCCAGTCATTTGCGTCCTCTCTCCAAGTGCATTTTGTGAGGTGTCTTATACAATAGGAAGTGAAGAAATGAGGGATGAGGGATGAGGGAGAGAATCTGCAGAGCTTCACGTACTCCACAGTTTTTCAGCATCCCACAAAGCCAAAGTGTCACAGAGTTACTCAGTGCACTTATTTTATTATTCAGTGCAGGCTACCACAAAAGAACTAATTCTTGTGACTTAAGGCAGTGCCCTGCAATTCTAGATGTCAGATTGAATAAAAATTATTTGGCTTATTTACCTATTAAGGTCTAGTCAAAGTAAGGAGCTGTGGTGCTGTTAGAACCCTAATCAGTCTATAGACAGTTGACATGAGGAAAGTCCACCTTGGTCCTTGCTGCCCAGATTCCCAAACCTTAATGAGGATGCAGCTTACCTGAATTCTTTTGTGTGGTACACCCGGCAAGATCCAGATCCTCCACAGCTTTTTGTCCCCCATTTCAAGCAGGTCTCGTCTATCAAGGTACCAAAATAAATAGGGGCTGGGAGTCCCCCTGCAAAGAAATTTTCATTCCATGATCTCAGACATGGAGATCTCATCATTTAATGTCACGTAAAGAAATGAGAAAGTGAATCTCCAGGTTTTTGAATTATGCCTGCGTAGAATGGGACTAAACATCACAAGATTTGCGAACATATTTAGGCAAGTACTTAAAGGGAGTTGAAACGATGGACAATTATAGCTTAATAATATCCAGCAAGGGAAATGTTAGCAATTCCCTTTAATGGAATTTTTATTAGAAGTGTGACTTCCGTTGTTTAAAGAAATAATATAACCAACGTTTCTTTTGCAATCCGTGGTGTGGAATTACATGCCATGATATATTATTATTTCTGTATGCTGATGTATCTATTCAGGTCTTCACAACAGTTTGCCATTAAAAGGTGATTAGTGCCATGCAAAGGGATGAAATTAAGCACTTGCTCCAAAGAAACTGGGTAATAAGTGTACTATTTCTGTAGCATTGAAAGAATTTCTTTTAGACAAACAATAACGTTTTGATATCATCAGTAAGCTGTTTGAGGCGCAGTGTGCAAATTTGTGAAGTAAACTCTTATGAAAGCAGAAGACTGATTCTCTGCAGTGTTCAGCTAAAATATGGAGATTGGAAAAGAGATCCAAATGACTACTTGGGCTTGTCTGCAAGGCAGAGATTTCAAAATCAGCAAACAAGGGATGATGAGGCAAGGTTTCCTTGAGGCAGGGCAGACTATGTGTCTGAATACTTACATGATTATTTATTGCAGATGAACTCAAGAAACAAAATAATAGGCAAAGTACATGGGAGCTTTAAGTGAATAATGGTCAGCAGAAGAGAGCATGGGTGTTAAGGATATGAAGACTGATCAAGCTCAGGTAGCTGCGTCCACAATTTAAATTTAAATAAAAAGAAACTCAAAAGTAAAATGAAATTCCCTTCCTTTGCCTAATTTATTTTCTGTGTAGAAAAAAAATCTAAAGAAATAATCATAATATGTAAATACATATCAGGAAATATGTAGCAAGCTCCTCTAAACATTTTGAAATGTATAGTCTGCTCACAAAGAAAAATTTTGGAAAATTTCTTTTGCTCTTCTCTGGAGCAAGGGCATTGCGCTGGCTAACTTTGGTTTACCTCTTTGGCTTCTTTGAGTACCCACTGGAAAACCACAAAGAAATTCAGTCTTACCTAGTACTCTACCACCCAAAGTTTCTATCCCAACAGCAAAGGATTTCAGGTCTGGCGAAACAGATCTGGAAAGGAAACAAAAACAGTGTGTTGAGGAGCAGAGTAATGTAGCCACAGTCACGCTGTGAACATCTGCACATGCCCCATTGCAAGAGTGCTGTGGCTTACCCAGCACAGCCCACTCAAACCCTGACTGAAAACATCCACCAACGTTAAAGTTCAGATGTAGAGTCTCCTTCCACAGAAGAACACTCACTGAAGTAAATGGAAGAATCTACAGAAACTCGTCTTGAACCAAAGGCAAACAGGTTGTAAATACTTTTGGGAGATGATGCACAAGCACATTAAAGTGAACCAACCAAAACAAGATAGTTCATGCCCATAGCTCCAAGCAGCTGCTTTGCTTTGTAAGGGGCTGCACTGTGCAGTGATGACCAGAGGGAACAAGGGTGTGCAGTGCTTGTTAGATTAAACCCACCTCTGTTGCTAGCATTTCACAGAGACACAGCAAATGTGAAGTACCTGGCTATAAAAGCACCTCATTCCTACCGGTGGAAAGCAGCCTGTGTCCATCAGGTGAGCTGGAAGAACTGACAACAAGCAGAGGGGATACGGAGCTGGCACAGGGGAAGGAGGGAGCCTTGCCGTGCCCAGCCTGCTCCCTGCACTGGAGCTTGTACACCAGTATGTTGTGTCTTCAGCAGCAACATCAAAGGCTTCTCATTATACATATCAGGTTCTGAAAACTGGCCAGCAAAGTGAGCCTTGTCCATAACCCCAGCGGGCACTACACTGAGAAATACTGCAGGAAATCAGCAGCTTGGCCAAGTTATTTTGTCGTGTGCACTGACCATTGGGATTGTGATTCACCCATGAGCAGGAGGGGGATGACACTTCCACGTGACAGGCACAGAACATTGTATTTTCTTCTGAACGTAAAATAGTGGTGCTGCTTTCCAACCGAAGGGATGAAAATTTAAAAAATATTCCTGCTATAATTCTGCTTCTATCAGCTGACCAAAAAAATGGGAGTAGCAGACTTCTCCCAACACAGAAGACATTGTGAGGCCACAAGGCTAAACAAAGGTACCTGTTTTTCTCTGAATAATGTGAACAGCATTGGCTGTGGCTTAGCACTGCATCTTATTTCAAGTCCAATGCTCTGGTAAAAACATCTCTATCACTGGAAACGAAACCCAGCATCCAGGATCAGCATAATGCCCCCCCTTTCATCACCAAAGTATCTACTCAGCATCAAATTAGAATTAAATTTCTGGACAGTATTTTGCTCTGCCCCTGAAAAGAGCTGGATTTCAGAGTACAGGGGCACAATTTGATCCACATGCCATTCCTCACAGCAGGAATGAAATAGTAGATACCATTTTCTGTTTCTCTTTCCCCAAGCTTTACGGTCAAGGTAAGGTAAAGTATTTCACCTAAACATAATCATGTATGTAGGAGTGCCTCCTAAGGCTAAAACAAATGCACATGCAGTCTGTAATGCTAAGAAATAGGGAAAGGCTTTGGTACAGCTTTCTCTTTGGCATTGTCCCAAAACTGCGGAGGAATTGCCAAGCCCGAGCCCTTGTCCTTCCACACAGCTGCAGTTGTGAAACACCTGAAAGGAGAAGATGAGAAGAAGAATTTATTTATTCAGAATTCAGTGGCAATAAACAATCATTTCAGCAGCTAGATTTTTCACTCCCCATATCAGCCAGGTTGTTGTTGATGCTGAAAAAACTTTTGTAATCATCTCTGCTGACTGATGGCCAGGTCACTGACATGCTCCAGCCTTTCTGAGCTGCTCCAGAGACACAAAGCAACTGGAATTCTAGTTTCAGCCATGCCATTGCTAGAACAGAAGGTGCTCTGTGTGTGTTTAAAATGGGTCAAAGCCAACAAAATCAATAGGAACTGCTATGCATTCTGATCAGGTATCCCATGAAGAAGATGCATAACAACAAAAAAAAATAGAAGGACCCGAATACACAATCCTGCATATCTATCACTGTATGCTTAAACAGCCTTTGGTGCTGGATTGAGAGTGGGCTTTGAAGTTAGCAGCAGACATGGGTCTGAAGGCCAGTTTTGCTGAAGTGTAGCCAGACAATATTGATGGGATGTATAAATACCAGCCTGATAATGCTGCTTGTCTTTTTCAGTATTGTTACACAAAGACAATTCTGCTTCTGCCCGAAGATATAACCATTTGCACACCCTTCTGCAAACATAGTGGTCTTGCTCAGGTAGGATTATTTGAAGTCCTGGAAATGGCTTTTCTGCTTATTAAAATGTCTTCCCTATATCTAGTCTAAAGCTACCCTCTTTTAACTTAAAACCATTGTTCCTTGTCCTGTTGCACAGTCATCTACCCCCCTGGATATTCACCATATTCTTTCCTGTCCCAGATGAGGTTTTGCATCCCGCAAAGCAGGCTGTCATGTAAGTGATCCCATTATCCCCACAGACAGGGTCCCACTGGTCCGCCTTGCAGCTGCACTCAGCATTGCAGCTGGCCATGTAGATGTGCTTGCTGGAGGAAAGGTGCTTCACCCTGGAGGACAACAGAAAGAAATTAAGGAATTATTTAGTGGAATTATATAGTAAAAAAAAAAAAAAATGTATTAGGGAGTAGGCAGGAAAAACATGGAGAAAGTGAAGCAATCAAAACGGACAGGTATCTGCTACCACCCAATGCACTGTGAAGTTGTCTTATGGACACTAAGGTGATTTCAGCTAAAATAAAGTTCTCTTGGGATTTTTCATCACATTATTATGGATTGTTACTGAAAAGGCATGGAATTGAAAAGGCTGGGGGGAATATCTGGTATTACTTTTGCATTTGAAAGCTCACCCCAAGAAAAAGAAAATCATACCTAGAATCTCTTATCACAGAGACAAGGCCTAAGACAAGACCATACTTTACTCCAGCAGCAGGATATCATACCATATCCAGGTGCTAGAGGTAGGGATGTTAAGACTACATAAAACCAAAACAGCAAGATGTACTTGACATTTTTTTCACTGTATCAGGGCACTGTGAGCACATGTTAGCAGTGCTCAGTTTCCAAAGTGTTAGGAGCCCACCATCTACAAATCATCCTTGCTGTGAAGTCAATCACAGTGTAAGGTTAAAATGTTCAAAATTTGCCTTTTCTTCCTCCTTCTTCCTTCCCTAAACCAAAAGCACACATTAAGTGGGCTACATTTCCCCTAAGCCTCTTGGAAGGGAAGATAACTGAGGGATTTAGCCCTCATTAGGCTGTTGCTTGTCTTCAAAATATAAATGGTTAAATAGGTAAAACATTAAATGAGTCACTTAACCAGAAACAACCCTAGCATATGCTACATTCTCCAGACTCAGCTGTCCTGGAGAAACTGTAATTGCTCTTTCAGTATATGCTGTCTTGTTGCCACTGCACAAACCTCTGACATATTTTTATGTCAAAAACTAAGCTCAAAGTTGAACTGGACATCAGGTTCACCAAGATAACTTAGATATTTCCCTGAGGCTCGGTTTCAAAAAACACAGGGCTGAGTTTCTGTCTGAACTGAAAATGCAGCAAGTCCTGCTGGATTCAGTTTAATCCCTTAAAATCCCTTGAAATTTGAACCAGACTGAGCTAAATTTATACAGTACGCAATTGTGGCAGGCTGCAAGGGTCTGGAAAAGGTTCTCAAGGAAGCATGACCTATGGTCCTGGTAAGGGAGAGGGAACCCCTGTTTGCAGCACACAATCCATGACCACTTTCCACCTTCCAGATGAGAAATGGGTCAGAGGCAACTCCAGGTACCACAGGGGGCTGGCAATCCCCCATGTGGGTTCATAACTACTGATCTAGTGATGGTTCCTTCTGGAGGCCTATGGGGAAGACATTTTCAACACTTCTTTTGCATCCCACTCCCTACATGACAGAAGAAGGCTGGCTTCAAATTAAAGCTTTGAAAGAGAATATAGAAATTTAATTTGCCTGTAATGTCATCTTTTTTAGCAATTTGCCAGAATAGATAGGTATATTGTCAGTAACAGAGAATTTAGGAAAAAGAAACAGAGAATTTAGAAAAAAGAAATGTCCAGTTTAAACAAAATTCGAAAAATAAAACTGGTATATTTTTCCCATCCCCAGCATTAGGTATGATTTCAGACTGACGAGTCTGTCTCAAAACCTAGGATTTTCTTCTGTGCATCACTCCCAAAGAAGCAGCTGTGACAAATGACACAACCACCCCAAACCTGAGGGGATACAGACCCAGAGTAGGGCACTGTCAGTCCGGCCACCTGGAGCACCTCACAGCTGCACGTGAAGTACAGGAGGTTTAGCAAATATGCCACTATGAAGGTGATGCATGAAAACTTGGCCATTTCAGTTATGTGCAGCTTGAATTTCTTGATCAGGAAGCCTCCTAGGAACATCCCCAGGATCGTGATGGGTAAAAGTACCACACCTGCAAATAGAAGGTAGGAAAAATGTTAACTGCCCTCACTTGCATTTACCCTTTTAAAATAGATAGCTGGCTGCAGTATTTTCAAAATATCAGATACCTATTTCTGGGCTGATTCTTTGAAGTTCTAATATTTATATTACCTTCTAGTAATTTCACTTCCCCATTTTCTTTTTCAAATAATATTATGACTTTAAAAAGCTCAATTCCTCAATATTCACTACATTTTTACTACCTTGTTGCTTGTATGTAGATATAATAAAACCTATACAGGTGCCTGTTAGAAACTGGAGTAAATGATAATGCCTTAGCTCATAGGCACTTCATATAAAATAAAACATAAAATTTTATGAAAGCTACAAAAAAGTCTCCAAAATGGAATATAAAAGGAAGCTGCATCTGGCTCTGCACTGGATTCCACTTTGATCTGAGAATGAATAATGAGATGATTTGCATTTAGATTTACTCTGTTCAGTATTTCACAAACACCAGCCCTTACATTTACTTGCTGAACAGAGAGGTTTTACAAGGTGTTATTGGGAAGGGTTTGCCTTTCTCTGGTTTTGAGGTTGGTTGGTTTTCTTGGTCGTTTCTGTAAAAATTCCTCTGCATTTAGAAAAAAAAGGTGGGGAAAAGAAAGTTCTTCCCATATTTGTACCTGACCAAGGCATTGTGTCTTCAGATTAAAGTAATGCAATATCAGTTCTGCAATGACCTCACACAGCCTGGTTTTCCTGCCAGATTATGAGACCATATTAATCACTGTAAGATTAATATAATTTCAGCATTCTTTTTTTGTTGAACAATACCAATAACTTATTTTTGAAGGAACTGATAAATAGAAAAAGAGGTTTGAAATTAATGAAGTGACTCAAAATTTTACATTTCGGTTTCTCATTGCTTATAAAATTTGCATTTGTAATCAAAATGAAAGAACATTTATACCAATATGTTATTCTGAAAACAAAAAATCACAAATTTCATTAAACATTTTAAATTTTTTTTCTAGTAGTTTTTACTTAGTTGCAGCTGATGTGTGGTTTTTACTCATGAAAACAGACACATAACGCAAATCTCACTATGAAAAAAACTTCCACCCAGTTTTAATAATCCTCTAGCTCACTGAATTAGGAGCACTAGGAAAATTAACACTAAAATTAACATCCACTTTCAAAATACAGTAAGAAAATTAAGAAGCCACTACGAGACTTCTTTTTAACCAAATAAAGTTCACATAAGCTCCTTCTAAAAAGGAGGGCAAAATAACAAATAAAAGCTTCCTTTTTGACAATGGAATTTGACAAGTCAGGTACCTACCAATTAGAAAGATGGCTTTTGCCACTGATACATTAAATTGCTGCTCCATAAACTTTGTCTCATAGGTTATTATCCCAACAAGGGAATTGTACCGCAGAATAGTGAGGAAGATGAACACCACAAAAATTGGATTTCCAAACAGCTTCCTGAGTGCTGGCAAGAAATCTGCAATGGAGAGATATATGCTGTACACCTTGCTAAACACAGAGAAGAGTTGTTTTGGCATCCTTTGGATAGTAAAATTAACTTCTCTTTAATTACTGGCTGCATTGCAGGTTATAATTGTGTGCCTATCACAACACACGCTTGCTCAAGTGAGATTTCTCCTCGTTGCCAACACGTGCCCCACAGGAGAAGCGAGGCCAGACAGCACAGTGGATGCTGAGCTGGGAATCAGGGACCATAGATTATCTTGTGTGTGGCACAGGGCTCCTCTCCGGGGGTGCTCGGGTCTGCATCACACCTTCTCAATGTCTGTACAGAGTGCTGAGGCCCTCTACCAAGTGTAAAATTTGGTTCTTAAAGCAGGAGCCCTCACCAACTACGCAAGAACCCCACATGAGGGTGATATTTAGAGAACAGAAGCGCCTGGCCCAGAGAAAGGCTGGAATCATTTCTGGAACCCTTGATTAGAATATTAAAGTCCATTAAAATAAAGTGAACATGAACACCTGCATTTAGATTGTAGTCTGGCTCTTGGCACAGCTGCCTGAAATATGAGAGTTCAAAACACATCTGCTGTAGGGCTGCACATAAATACAAACAAAACCTTGGGTCTAATAATAAAAATGTGAAAATAAAAGCAATGGCTGGTTGGATCTGGTATTGCCTATATGAGATTAATTCAGCATCCCTGAACTCATACACAGGATCTCCAAATCCAGTGAAGTCCCTCCAACATCTAATGTAGTCATAATGAGCTCCATGTTTCTTTCCCAAACACTTGCCTCAGTGAAACAGTAGCCTGTCCACTATGGATTGGTCATTAATGAGGGATGGGATGTTCTCCCCACTCCCTCTTCACAATCATAGGATTGTAGCTGTAATACATCATCTCACAACTATGAACCGAGGATCTCTGGTGCTCAGAGAAACAACACAAGTTTTTTCCAGCTGTCTGACATCAGGAAATTACTGAAACTCGCCCTTAGCATGTAATTGTAACAGCACAAATTAAAGACATTTTTGTCCATCACTTGCACTGCAGAAACGTGCATTTTGCTGAAGGCTGTGTAAGTCCATGCTTAGCTCAGAATGAATCTCTGAGACAGAACTCATATGCAAACATCTTTCACCTTTTACTGCCTCTGAGAACTTCAACTGTGGCTGAGCTGGGGGGTCTATTTTACAGTGATCTCCTTGAACAGACAAGTGACTAATCTTCAAGTTTTCATTCTCTCCTTCTTTTGGTAAGGAATAGGGCAAAAACCAGAAAGGCAATGAAGCAATGAAGTTGACTGCTCCACAGATAAGCAATCCAAGCCACCAGGCACCAACCCAACGGGTATCCTTGGGATTTATGCTGATGGCAGCTATAAAATGCAGAAAGACAGGAAAATAAGTTAAATATTACGCAGGGCAATTATCATAGATTACTATACATTACCGTGTATCTTATATATATTATTAAAAAAACCAGAACAGAGGTGATCTATGTTCCATATGAAAAACTGAAATGCAGCTTGCTTCAAATCATAGAATCATAGAATAGTCTGGGTTGGAAGAGACCTTTAAGATTATCTCGCTCCAACCCCTCTGCCACGGGCAGGGACACCTTCCACCATCCCAGGTAGCTCAGAGCCCCATCCATCCTGGCCTTGGACACTTCCAGGGATGGGGCAGCCACAGCTTCTCTGGGTTAGTTGTGAATGACCCATCCCTGGAAGCGAATCAATCCCATGCAGTCAAAAACAGACGTGTCCATTTAGGCTCATGGTGGCATTTCCTTGCCA
Organism: Cnemophilus loriae; assembly: GCA_013397755.1. Lineage (NCBI taxonomy): Eukaryota > Metazoa > Chordata > Aves > Passeriformes > Corvidae > Cnemophilus > Cnemophilus loriae. The sequence goes on along the minus strand of VZTF01006716.1, from coordinate 94,160 downwards.
CAATCCTCCAATACTCACTGGGGGAATGAGTGACAGCAAAAGGACGCTTTACCACAAAAAAAAACCCTTCCCTTTCTCAATTTCTTAGAGTCCCCTCCTTCTCCATCCCCAAACTCTACAGTTTTTCCCCAAATTTCCTCAAATTTTCCCTGGGATTAGAGACTTTTAAGTGATTTGAACGAAATAAGTTTTGAGATGAATCTCTGCTGCATGCTTTTTAAGGGAACATACTTTTTGCTAAGTGTTGAAAGTTTCCATGAGCCTTTCACTGTTCCCTCAACATGGGGATGGCCTTTTATTCAATCATTTGTTCTCAGCTGCACAGCAAGGGTGTAACAAGTCTATGTGCAAGCATAAAAAAGGTAGAGTGGGGGTAGGGGTCTTTTTCAAGGGCTATGCCAACCACACTACAACACATGATTTTAAAATGTCGTTTTTTGAGCAGCTTTTGAGCGGGAAAATCTCTCTAGAGAGCCCCCATCTTTGGGGCAGTGAACTGGGAAGGTGCTTCTTGGCATGGAGGTTCCTACACGGTGACACCTTCTTGCTTCATGTGCCACCCCGCGGCCCCTCACCGATGTCCACGACGCCGATGTCAACCCAGAGACTGGCACAGAACGAGCCAAGCAGGAAGCCCAGCGTCGGCCCAAACATGCCTGAGGATCTCGCCAGGCCTGGAAGAGAAGGGAGACTGAGATCAGAAGGAGGTGGGATGCCACTAGGAGCAAATGAATAAGCTCTGAAGGCTACCGGAAACCCAGGAAGCTGCGCTGCATTTTGCTGACTGGATATGTAAATACAGCTCAATTTGATTTTGGTGACCACTACTGGCAATCAACACAAAATAAAATATCTTCAAAATAATTCAAGCTTAGGTTCTCACGTTCCCTTGCCACTTGTGTTGTTCTGTTGAAGTTTAGTTGTGAGGAGGTAACAGGTTCAAAATACAGCCCAGTAATTTGGATTTCTGAATTCTAGCGCGGAACTGACACCTTGAAGTTGCAGAAGGCTTCATTCGATTCGAAAAGAAGGAATTCTTTACCAAATGCCTTTAAATTCTTGCCCACACCCAGCACTATGCTGTGTAAATCCTGTTGTGTTCTGCTGCAGAGATTTTCCTCCTGAGAAAGAGTTGGTTTTGCAAACTCTTCTGAATATAGTGATTGCCCAGTTTATCACCCAGAACTTCTGTAATAAATTGTTACATATTAACAAATATGCTAAATTTTCTGTTCCTTCCTACGGCAACTCAGGTATTATTGCTGTCACCACAACTCTACCAAAATTATTTTAATTCGTTCTATTAAAAAAATGCTGTCTCTGCCTCAAAATAACTTATGTTCTTACTCAATGAAACATCAAAGGACAAAAGAAAAAGGAGAGACAGGAAGCTGAGACTTCTTGTTCAGGGTCAAATAATGAGATTAATGGTCAGAATTCATCAGCAAGGCTTGACTGATTTTTTATTATAGGACAATTTTTTTTGGATGTTTGTATTTTACAAATACACTGATTATAAATTGATTCACACAGATGATAAAAAATAAGATATGGAAAAGAATTAAAGTTAGCCAAGAAAAGGAATTTCTGCTCTATGGAAAAGACTGTTTCAACATTCACTTTTTTTACAAAGTGGTTCAGACCACCAAAATGGAGTAAGTGACTGAAAACTGCTATTCTGAATGTAAAAGTGAAATATTTTAATACTATGTAAATTAAATACTTTCTTTCTTTTGCATAACCCAGTTTTCATTTTGGCTGAATCCATTCTATTCTCCATGTTTACTTTATAATTTTAATCTCACTTGCCCAGTAGTCCCCAACCTGTCTGAATCTCTCCCAGATTAGACTCTGACAAGAAAAAAAATCAGCTAAACTTTTTAAAATACCTTTAATCAGAAGCTCAGGGAGGATTACAAATATTTTGGATAACTGCTGAGTGGAACACTTGTTTTTGACACCTACCTCCACAATACTTCCATTTTCTTCAACCAGCAGATTTCCTCATTCCCAAATGAAGACATTTGCTATGGCCTTACCCTGTAGCATTACACACTGAGCTCTTCCTGAAACTGTGTCTTACTGTCTTTCTGACCAGCTCAATTTCACCAGATTTACTTCAGGCCACAGTTCTTGAACTCCCTCACAGCCAGCCACACAAACACCCCATGCTATTAAATCAGTTTGCCAACAAATTAATTAGCTTGGGTGTAAGTCTCTCTGTCTTGGGCAATAGGTTATGTGCCGTCAAAACAAGAACAAAATCCCAACTAGAAAGGATTTGTTACAACACCCTGGCAAGGTGTTGTTTTCCCTTCAGTAAATAGTGACTTTAAAAAGCCTTCAACTGCAAGTGTGCTGCATGTAAAATTCAAAAAGTCAGGTAAGAGCTCCTGAAACACATTTGCATTACTGTGATAAATTGTGACTGCATTACAGATCCTCACATTAAGGGTCATTCCCTTATCTGTGAAATAGTGATTAGGAAGAATTTGGTTCTCTGAAGCTGTGGTACTGAAGATGGTATGCCAGATAAGACAGATATAACTTTGCACTTTGGGGAAATGAGTATTTGGTTATGCTTCTCTTCATCACAGAAGCTACTTGGGGAAAGCAAGAAAAACCATCCTTGAATTATCCCTAGGAAATAAATATGAGACCTCTTTTGCACTGTTTGGGGTTTTTTTGTCTCTGTACAACTCAAAATTATAGATAGATATTTTTTTTGTATTTGGTTGACTATAGAAATGTTAAAGAACAGAATGTTTAGCATAAAAATCACTCATTTGTACATTACCTATGTAAAATGCTGAGTTTTCTTCTTTAGAAAAATCATCAATATATGAAACTCCCAGTGGCATAATTGGTGCTTCCCCAATTCCACGTAGAAGGTTCCCCACCAAGACAAAGAGCCACAGATAGGAATTTGTTGTTTTCTCACATCCTGCAGGCCATAAACATTTGTATTTCTGTGAACATAATTCTGACAATACTTTACAGCAACAGTAAAATAACATAAAATACGGGTTTTAACAACCATTATAGGGTGGGTTTGTACATGTCATGGTTTCTAGCAGGGGTTTTACTGCTTTCCAGTAAAAAAGGGTGTACAATGGGGACAAGCAGAAGAAGGGAATCCAGTATCAGAGCTTTATCTTACCAACATTTATCATTGTGCTGGGTGTTTCTGTAGCATCCGTGGCTGGAGGGCCCTCAGACGACGCTGGGGAGCAAGCTGACACACTCGTGGAGGAGTTGTCCACACTAACAGTTATCCTTTCATAATTGTAACTGGAAAACAACTGTGTGAAATACAACTGACACATGAAGGACTTTGCTGTGCAGGAAGCGTGTCTGAGCCTCGTGTTCACATACGTTCATTCCTGTTTCATATACACAAAGTGGAGGGGAGGCCCATTTCCAGTGCTTTGCTTAAGAAAAACAGGTATCTTCATACCATTTTCAAATGCTCTGATGATTCTAATCCCAATATTTTCCTGAGCTAAAGAGCAACAAAGCTGCTTCCAGAGAACATTCTTTAGCCTGCAGAACAGAGGCAGAGTTCATCCAAATCTGTCTACATACAACAGGGCTGATGTTTTTCCGTAATGGCACCTCTTTCTTACCTTTGTGGCAGATGCAAGGATGCCAAAGGATTGGAAAGGTATGACCTGCTTCTGACAATTATGTGTTATAGCTTAAATGTGAATGGAGTATTTAGATTTCATTCTGCCCAAGTTTAGATAAAAATCTTCAGCATTTTAAAGAGCTTATCATGAGTAGCCACCATGGTAAAAGAAACCTTTTCCATCAAGATCTAATTACAGTTCACTTAAACATAAAAAAGGGAACATAGTTAAAAATATATACACATCTATGTATATATATCCATCCCAGGTGAAAAAGTCAACCCCCTTTATCCTTAATTATGTGTAAGTTCTGTAGAAACCTGAGGTTTCTCTCTTGCTTACCTGCAGCAAGAGGTAAGCTTTCAGAGAGGAAATCAGAAAGTCAATATTAAAAAATCCACCCATGTTCCTGTTGCAATAGCTGGAAGAAACTACTACTGTCAAGCTTTTGACTCAGATGTATGCTTTAAAAAAACACTTCATATGATCAACTTCAATCAGTGCATAATGTGAAAACTCTCCATATTTACCGTCCCATTAGGAACTGAGGCATCACTGACAAAAAAGCTCCTAGAGACATGATAAGGCACCCAACAGCAATTATTTTTGGCCGATGAACTCTTGGTCCAAGGTAGCTCACCAACACCATCACCATTAAGTTACCTGCATCAACAGGAGAGAGAACCAGTACAAAAAATAGATTTATTTTAGGGGTGAAAATGTACTAAGAAGCACTTATCCACTTTCAAAGAAAGTACATATACCTATCTCAAAGCTGCCATCAATAATGCCAACTATCGACGATGAGATTTCAAATCTCCTTTCAATTTGACTGGACATGCTCTTCATGTAGCTTCCAGAAAATCCTTTGGCAAAAAAGGAAAAAGCTAGAGCTCCAAGAAATATCTGAAGAGAGAAAATAATTGAGTTTGCAAAGTAACAGTCTTTGCTTTACGGCTGGATGCCTGAGCAACCCACTCAAGAAGCACAAAACTCATATGCTTTGCTTTCTAATTCTCTGTGAGGAGAATCTTCCTATCGTTATCATTAAAACAGATTTTACTTTCTTTTTCAGGGTGGTCTCCAAAACCTAGGCTACTGCAAAGAAAAGGAAAATTGACATAGATGGTATGCACCTTCTAACTTTCTAGTACACACTGGGTTAGCTGTTTCCTTCCTTAGTAAAAACTTGTAGCATAATGTTGTTCATTTCTGGTACTTATTATCATGGTATATCTTATTACCTCTCCTTCTCCTGTTCTAAAAAACATGAAAAAAAAGATATATCCGCAACTACCACTGACTATAGCACACCTCTAAATGAATTGTTAGTAAAATATGACCTCATTTTTTAACTTCTGAGCACATTTATTGACTTCTGTATGCTTGGAATCACAACCTCAGAATCAGAATGGTTTGGGTTGGAAGGGACCTTAAAGATCACCTCATTCCAATCCCCTGCTGTGGGCAGGGACACTTTCCACCACACCAGGTTGCTCCAAGCCCCATCCAACCTGGCCTTGGACATTTCCAGGGATGGGGCAGCCACAGTTTCTGTGGGCAGCCTGTGCCAGGGCATCACCACCCTCATAGGGAAGAATTTCTTCCTAATATCTAATCTAAACCTACTCTCTGTCAGTTTGAAGCCATTCCCCCTCGTCCTGTCACTCCAGGCCCTTGTCAATGGTCTCCCTCCATCTTTCTTGTTGGCTCCTTCAGGTGCTGGAAGGCTGCAGTGAGGTCACCCTAAACCCTTCTCTTCTCCAGGCTGAACAATCACAATTTTCCCAGCCTTTCGTCACAGCAGAGCTGCTCCATCCCTCTGATCATCTTGGTGGCCTCATCTGGACTCGCTCCAGCAGCTCCACATCCTTCCCTGTGCTGGGACCCCAGGGCTGGACGCAGCTCTGCAGGTGGAGTCTCAGCAGAGCAGGGCAGAGGGGCAGAATTCCCTCCCTCCCCTGCTGCCCAAATCCTTTCCACCTCTCTATGGATACAGCCCAGATCATTGTTTCCAACACATACAGTATCAAACAGTGCCATACATAACTAACTGAATTTTGATAGGACTTCAAATGGCAATTCGGTGTTCCAGAAAAAATATGTGGTGAGGGCTCTTCCATACCTTTAGCTTTGAACAATTATGGCACACAGTCTCGGCAGGAACTGCACTGCCTTTGCTGTCCTGGAACAGTGATTTTTCTTTAACCTGGCCAGCAGTGATTGGTCTGTCCATGGTTTTCTTTCTCCAGGTCTGATATGTAGGTCTTCCTGTTTAAAAAATATTGCTATTTTTAACTATTATTTGCATAAGAATTGCATGTTCCAATGTGTTTTAGACATACTCAGTGGTGAGACACTACTTGAGATACCTGTACATTGACATCTTTTCTCAGGAAAGATGTTAAAGAGTGTTCAAAGTAACTACTGTAATTAATTAAGGACTAGTGCACCTGATTTGTGATATCTGCTTTCCAAAAGACTCCACGACTTTTTTGGATAGATGGAAAAGTTATAGGTAACTTGCTGAAGATTTTTAGGAGTTTTTGTGGAAAAGTCTCTGCTCCAGGGAGCTGGAGGTTAGGAGAGTTTGACAGAAAAACACCTTCACCACACTTGAACCAATTCTTTCTGTTTGATTGCTTCTACTACTATATTTCTGGGATTTTCTTGGTGCACACTACCATTCTGTCAGCATTTGAATGAGTAACATTATTTACTGGATAAATGTTTGTAGAATCAGACCACAAATGATGACAGAGCAGAAAATAGGGTAAGCAACATGGTAGGTAAAGATACATTAAGGGAAAGGAGAGCACCGATTAAAAGAAACAAATGATGACTATCTGGAAGTCTGCAAGCCTTCACAAGTTCCATGCAGAACAGATGATAAATGTAGATATTTTAATAAGGCTGATAAAGTTTTTAGTTTAAAAGTTGGCTCTGATTTAAGTAGTTATCTTAGCTATGTTGGCTGGTGTAGATTAAGCTGATCAGGGGAAAGCAGCTTACACCAAGACATCTGGAATGATGATAAGTAAAAAAAAAACCTATTGCCAAGTTTGTCTGTTGGAAAACTGGTGCAATAGTACCAAAATCAACTAGTTAGCCCCGACATACATTTGCCCATATATAAAAGGAGTATAGAGGAACATATGTCAAGAAATTGGCTTGCAACATTTTCCACCCAAGACACTGGGATCTTAGATATGCCACGCTGTTTCAGTCACATGGGAACTTTCGAGGTTTCCCTCCTGCAGGCCCCTGAGTGGAGCCCACCTAAGTGCTGTGGGAGATTTTTGGCACCAGGGTTTTGGGGATGTGGCAGGGTCCCAGGCTAACCCACAAACATCACTCAGTTCCTCTGGAGAGTTCTGATCTCCTAAGAAAGATGCCCAGGATTACCTGGATTCCCTGAGAAATGTCTACCTATGCCCAGAAAGGACAACACTCTTAGAAACCCAACAGTCCCCTAAAAGTTACTCTAAACGACTGAAAATAGGCACTAATGTCTCATAAAGGGATATAAAGCCTCATAAGAATTCTAATTTGAATTTCGTAGATTTTAGTTCCAAATCCTACTCTAGTAGGAGAGAACTACGAAAAGCAAACACGTGTATATTTCAGACTAAGCCACATATGAAATTTCTAAAGGGACAACACATGTATATTTCAGACTAAGCCATATAAGAAATTTCTAAAGGGACCTAACCTTCCTTAGACCATCTTCAGCAGCTCATAAATAAAAAAAAAAAAATTCTAAAAGTAAGCTATAGGTAATCAAAGCATGGTGAAGTCAGACTTACCCCAATGTTTACAGGACAGGAGCTGAAAGACAGAGTTCTCTAAAGCAAATACATTCTTTATTGATTTCTATTTTGCTGATGATTAACTTTGTGAAACATCTGACTCTGTTAAACAAACAGTATCTAAATCAGTGACATGGCTTTCTTTTCAATATAATTAATTTTAAATATATAATTTTAATTATGGTGCCAGACTAATAATATACTTGAAACTCATAGAAAATGTTAAACTGTAGAAACACTTCTCTTACACCTAACTGAGAAATCACATTTTCCATAACCACTCTATGAGAATCTGAACTTTGGCAAACCAGCAAATCATTGGCACCAGTGGTATTTAAAATTAAATGAAGCAAGAAAAATAATAAAATCTTTAATTTCTTGATTAGGGGTAATATATAGTTCTTCTATGGAGGGATAAAATACCCGGCTCCTGACAGTGCTTATCCTTCAAAAAAAATGTTGAATTTGCAGAATTGTACCCTTGCACTTTACATAAAGTCTTCAAGTTCAGTGACAACGAGATGTGCAGAAAGGCTGCACTGGCACCTCACAACTCAGCAAACAAGGTGACTAACAAACAAATGGAAAGAAGCAGGGAGGGAGGGTGTGGAGACGCAGCGAGAGGCAGAGAGAGCACTTACTTTGTGTCAGAGCGGTGTCAGGCTGTTTCTCTCCCGTGCCCGAGGGCTTCCAGGCTCGGAGCCAGTGCAACGTCACAGCCAAAGCGCTGCCTGCTCCGACAAGTGGAGCACTTCAACACATGTTTTTTAAACCTTGGATTTCCTTCTTATGGTGATTGCAAAACTTTCCCACAATCACCCGTACAAAAGCTGTGCAGAAGAAGGCAGGTTTCTTGCACTGTCACTGCTTTGGCCGCCTAGCTGCCGGTGGTGCCAGCCTCTCCCGGGTGGAACAACCTGTTTTCTTCACTCTTTCTTTTATTTTTTTTTTTTTTTTCCCCTAATGTCTAAACACTGGAGCTGCATTAAGCACCTCTCAAAGGGAACTCCCTGCCATCCACCCAACAACCACGGAGTGGGCTCGGCTCAAGCACAAGCGCCCTGAGAGCACAGGCTCAGCTTTTCCAAGCATCTACAGCCTCCCGGCTTTCACTTCTTGGTGCCTCGGAGGAGGGTCAGCAGAGATACCAAGGGATGGCTTAGCTCCTGAAAGGGCATGAACGGCTCATGGACATCTGCCAGGTTTTGGCATGAGCCCTCTGTGTCACAACCCCGATGCAGAGGTTTGCATGAGTAGCCTTGAATATCTTCTTCTGTATAAAAATACATTAAGGGATTTGCTAAAGACTAAATTAACTCAATTAAATATATGGAATTATAACATTTAGTCAAAACTAAAAAAAATTATGAAAGCTAAAAGAAATTATAAACTTGCTAAGTACAGCAATATACAAGCTCTCATTGTTCCCTGAAGCTTGCAGGTTAACTGCAGACAATCATTTTATCTGCCATATTTGCATTTGTTATTGGATTTTGCTTGATAGAATTTTAAACATTTTATTGTGATCATTATATATTTATTGATTTATTAGGGGTCTTAATTTAAAGTTTCAGTTTTTCTGTTTTACCAGCAGGACTATATGCTCTCTATACTGGATGCTCGGTGAGCAAATCAAAACACAGCTTATTTCTACCATTTAGTAAGAATATTTGCAACAGAAAAAAGTGTTATTTTCTATGATAATTTTAATGCGGTGTTTCTGCGTTACCCTTTAAATGCTGACTTCTTGTTTAATAATTCCATTTTAATGCAAGGGAGCAATTTACAAGTTGAAACTCACTTTGTCTTAAAAGAGTTCAGAATATAGGAAATCCATCAAACCTATTCTTCAGATAAATTGATTCTCATTTGCATACTTTTACTTAGGTGAAGAACAGTTATCTTTGCCTACTTCTTAATGCCTTAATTATTTTAATTTTTTTTAATCTTTAAAAACCTTAGATTCATTTACCAGAATAGCATTAGAATGAAGCAGATTTTGCATCATCTGCCAATGTCAAATTTACATCTACTGCAACCTGTATTTGGACTGCTTTTAACTATTACAACATTGCAAAGTTAGCAGGGAAAAAAAATGTATGAACATTAGCAGTGGGTTCCCTATTTATTCTTGCTGTCAGTCTGCAACCAGGTGGAAAAACTGAAGTCTGTTGGACAGGTCACTGCAAGCCCACTGTCTGTCAAGAGGGCAGGCTCTTAAACACAGTTCCCAAGATGAGACACCCACAAGAAAAGTATTTTAAAGTTAAATATACAGAAGTTTATCTATAGAGGACATGACACTTCTTGTGATCCTTGCATACAGATGGTAACATCCACTTACAAGGCAGCACAGCATGGATTCAGTGCAGACACTTCCAGGTGACCCACTCAATCAGGTTTGCCTTATAGGCACAGGAGGAAAAAGAAGTGTTGCCAAAGGCATGGGTTCTTTCATCTATTCTAGATACTTACTTTAGGTAGGAGATGGAACGAACTCCTGATGTGGCTGTGAAAGGCTAGACAGCCAAGATCAGCTTTTGGTAACAGAAAGTCAGGAGAGATGAATCCCACCATAAAAGACTTCAGCGCTCCCATAAAAACAGTCTTCTGTGTCTTTTTCAAACTGAGCTCCAGTGCCTGTGACAGCATTTGCCACCATGCCTTGTCCAAATCAGTTGTGATATGGCAGCTGCTGGCAGGTGAGGAAAAGGGCCCTTGCTGTGGAAGGGCAGTCCTGGGGAGGCAAGGCACATCTGCCAGATCCTGGCCAGCCCACTGGCACGCGCTGGCACACACCAGAGCCTCTCCACAAGCCGCACTGTGGGCTGTTGTGTCAGCCACCAGCCTGGCAACTGGCTGTACTGGGAACCTGTTCTGCAAGGCCCATGGTAGCGTAGAAACTCAAAAACAGGAGAGCAGGTTAGCAATGAGGAAGTGTTTGTTGTTGCTGCTGCAGTGTTGCTGCTTCCAGCGTGACCAGGGCTGGCTGTGACGGGCTGTGTGCCCAGGGTGGGGGCAAGAGCCCCCCGCAAACAGCCCCAGGAGCAGCTCCAGTGGGAGGAGCTGCCTCCTCCCAGCCTGGCTGCACAGCACCACCTTCCACATTCCCAAAGCAGGACATGGTGTCCCTGATGGATGTGTCTGGCTGGGTGTACAGCAGCACCCGTGTGTGATGAACCGCATCAAAAGGGTGCGAGATGCTCTGTGGCTGGGGACACGTAATAAGGACACTCAGAGAGAGAGTGCTCAGCCGTCCCCTTCCCCCAAGAGGTTATTTTGTGTGGCAGTCACTTAAGAAACCAGAGAATTTTTAGCCCTGGCCTCCTGCCACGCTGAGGTGAAGCAGATAGCAGCTTCCACTCCGGAGCTGCCTCTTGTTCGTCGGCGGAGAAAGCTCTGCACGAGGGGGACCCGCTTGTCACCGCTTTAGTTACGCTCGGCTGCACTGATTGAGCTTTCCTGCCAAACAGAGCCCCAGCCTGGAGCAGCACAATCCCGAGTGCCAAGCTGGCAGCCGGGAGATGATGTGGGCTGATGGGGCTGCAAGGGCAAGGCTCAGGGAGCTCAGTCTGCAAGTCACATCATGAGCTTCCTCAGTCGCAGAGGGAGGAACATGAATTCCGATAGATCGTACCCTACTCCTTCTGAAACATTGAAGGACAACACGTGCAAAAAGAGGGGAGAAAAACAGTGAATCATCTGCTTCAATAGGAAAAGAGTTCTTAGAGGCATGATTTGTACAGAAGTTGTTCAGTCTTTTTCTTGACACCAATTTTTCACCTCTAGAAAAGCGCACAGAGGATTTGAGGTTGCTAAGCCAAGCAATCATTTGATCTTATTTTACTAATTCCAGCCTCTTTAGGTTCCAAAGAAAATTCACAAAAGACAAAGATACAAGTGGCAAAAATAATTTCAAAGTGCTCTTCTATGAGAATTTTCTCCTGTAAAACTTAATTTGGCAGCTCTTCACAGGCATCATGGAAAATTGATGCCATCTCACTCTGCAGTAAGGGAATTTCCTCCCCAAGGATGGGACCCTACTGTGGACTCTTGTGTGAAAACCTCAGACAATAATAGTAGTAAATAAGGAGTGTTATGATTTCTTCAAACTGTAAGACAGGTATTACATGTATGCTTATATGGGAAACAATACTATTAATCTTGGAAAAATAAAATTAAAAATTATTCCAACCCATAACACTTCTTAGTAAGTTGCGCCTTTGCATTTGGATATAATTTGTGCTTGAATTAATCAGGCTTCTGAAAAAGAATAGAATATCTGAAAAAAATCAAGTTTTTGTCAGAATTAATGCAAGACTTCCTGTCTGAATCTCCAGCACGTGCTGGAACAATGCTTTAACCTGAATAAAGGAATTGTTGTTTAGATGCACCCTAGTCTTACAAGTAAAACATCACAAGATTCGAACAGCCCAAAGTGGGGATGCTTTCAAAGCTGAAAACGAGAAGTTTAACTGCCACTGACAACCTTTGGAAAAGGGATGCCCACTTCAATGTATGCCGTTGGAAATCACCTTTTACAAGTGTCTTATGTGCAAGCTGAATTAAACACGAACCTAATGAACTGATGGAGAAATTAAGCTTCTAAAAATCACAGCCCTTTTTTGCCACAGAACGTTTGTGTCAAAAGAAAGTAAATGAGCAAGTCTATAGTGGAATACAACCCAAAGGAAATCATCTTCAAATGTGTTATTATTGACGTTTTTCTCAGGCCAAGATCTCTGACGACCTCTCTAAGCTCCAGCTCAGAGTGGGACCTCCCCATCACCTGTGCCAGCCCTCTGGAATGCAGAACGTGCCTGAGCCAGGGTAAAAGGAGCAGGGAGCTGGATCCCAAAGTGTGGTAGTGCCTCCATGAGCAGAGCAGCAGTGGAGAGAAACCCTCCACCTGTGAACAGCTAACTCTGGGCACTTCCAGTAGCATATCTGTGCAAGGAGTACACTTTCAATCTTATCTCCCTGTGGATGGGAACCTAAAAGCACAGGAGAAACTCCCTGCAAATCCCCTGGATTCCAGTAAATTTGACCAAAATCATAGGAAGAACTCTTGTGAGCATTATGATGGGCCTACACAGCTATGGCTTACCAAAGTGGTGGATGTTTAAGTGCTAGCCAGCTCTTGTATGCAAAAGTACAATAATAACAACTTATTAAATAATTCTCAAAAAGTTTTCATTATGTCCTTGGTGGGAAACATAGAAGGAACATCTCCATACCAATTTGTTTGTATATTTGGATATTATAAACTTACCTTCACTTTTTTTAAATATGAAGAAATCTTAAAGTACTTTTATATGCAGGACTATTATTACTTACGTAGCCTAGAGCTGTTTTTCTACTAAATGGTGTTTCAAAAGTCATTAAAGAAAACTTAAAACTTTGCGCTTTCACTTAAAAAGAGATGGATGTGGGAAGTTTCAAGGACTACATTTCCTAAATTATCCTCAGATCATCACTTCCCTTTGCACTTCCAAAGAAGGCTGCTTTTCTTACAGTCGCTTTTTGAAAAAAAAAAAAATTTTACGTAGAGTTTTGTTTTTCGATAAAACTATGCATTAAGAATTTTTTAAGCATTAGTTTCAGTAATTGGTTTTGAGCAAGCTGGGGTTTTACACAAGAACTATCTGAAGCAAACATATTGTGAACTGTCATTAACATTGCTGTGCAGCATAAACTTAGGCAAACATCCCATGGGAATTTCTGTCTTCTGCTGAGGAATGTGAAGATATCACCTTCTATGATCTGCAAAAAAAGTCATAGGTATCACTGATACAGCTGGAGCTCTAATCACTGTTTTGGTGTTCCACTCCAGGAAGCAGCATGGTTCTTTTTCACCCATGTTTCTTTGTTACAGAAGTTCTGTAAAGCAAAAACAGGAGTCCCTGAGACAAGTTTCTGACACTCAGCTACACAGGACCGATGACAACTCAATTTGCAAAAAATAGTTTCTTTGCTTTTTGTTTTGTTAATATCCTAAATTATTGAAAAATCTCAAAGGTAAAACATTCACACAGTATCAAAATGTTAAAGCAATACACAGTAAGACATTTTTCAAGGAAGCAAAACAAAATACCACCCAGAAGCAGTTTTCAGAGCAATGGGATGTTGAGCATGACACAAATTTCATGCATTCTTGAGACAAATCATAATGTACCTAGTACACATAGGGGAGGTACAGCCTTACTTTAGGGAGATTGACTCTAGCAAATACCTGAAGAATGTAAAGTATCAAAGAGAAAAAATTAATTTTAAATTGGATGGGAAACTCTATATTAAAATAAAAATAAATGAACGCAACAGAGTGCCTGTGACACACTGGGAAAGGTTCCAAGAAAGCAAAATTAACAGAGTATAAAACAATCTCCAGAGAAGTAATAGAAGTCATGCCACCTATATTTTAAAATTTGACTTGGCAAACATCAGTGAATATGTGCCAAGAAATAATCTTTTACTGATGGCAAGGAACACAATTTACTGTAATCAATTTATAAAGTCAAAAGTGTTAAACCGACTCGGTCAGGACTAGAATTAGAGGCCTGGGACACTGAATTGTTCCCATCTGTTCATTACCATCCCTGCCTGCATTCTCCAGCATGAGCATTTTATAAAGAGACAGGAGTTTAAATCCCCTTTGACAGTCCCAGAGCTCCCATTTGCAGCTTGCAGTGCAATTGTTACCCCCGAGGCAGATGCACCAGATGTTTTTTCTCCTGCTGTAGTGTCAGTGCCAGGGATGTCAGCCACAGCACCCTCTGCTTATTGCCCTCCCTTCCCAGTGAACACAGGCAACATCTTTGATCCCAGAAGAATTACCTGCCAGCCCAAAACTCTGGAGAACCAGTTTTTCTTCACTGTGCATGAGGGAGTTATCTGGATCCCTTTCCATGCAAACAAAATCTAAATGGATCCTCTTGGTACCTCTTCTCCAACCTGTTTGCTTTTCTTGCACTAAAGACATATTCAGACTAACCTCAATCTTGGTACTCTCTCTTCCTGTCTCTTTATTTAAAACTATTATTGTGAGTTTGTGAAAAAAAAAAACATGCAAATGAGCATTGGCAGCTCAGCTCACCTTAGGGTGACTTAGGGCACTCAGGACTTTGAATTTCACAGAGTAATTCCCTATCAGTGATCTCTGCATCTGGAAAACTGAACTGCAGCCCTGTATAGGCTGCTCTGCACTTGGTATTACATACTCCGTGAAAAATTTACACATCAGAAAAGGGGTGGGGGGGTGAAGGTATCAATTACACCACCTACACTGAACGATTGTAATAGCTCACCCTCAGAACCAGAGGGGTTTCTGTGTGATATGGATTTCTTTGGGATTTATCAGCCCGCAGTACTGGAAGGAAAACAGCTCTCCCACACCTACCACTCTTCACGTCTCCAGGTATTTACTGAAGTCGTAATTCTTTTTTTTAGCAATACCACTGTCTGACTCTGTGTGTGTATAATATCGAGTTCATGATGTTCATACAGAAATAAGATTTGGAGAAATATCAGCTCTTCTCTTCTCTACATAGACTTGTCTATTTAACACGAGAAAATCCTATATTGGATCTTAAGGTCTCTGTGAGGACAGCTTATAGCTGAATCCAGCCTTTGCTGCTCAGGCCTTTCTGACCTGAAAACATAACAAGATAAATTAACAGAGAAACTTGGAAACAATGAATGGTTTTGTGTTTGCTATATTTGAACTTAGAAATAACTTCTCTAGCACCCAGGAAAGGATTTCAGATGCCAGGCTTCTACAGAAAAGGAATCCGAATGAAAAGGCAAGTCCTTTAGTAGATTCCATCTGTTAAACTGTAATGCTGGAAAATTGAAGGGGAGCATAAAAAAGTTGTCTGTGTCTGAAACAAGTTGTCTGCATGCATGCATGCATATATATATACCTACACACATATCTGAAAGGAATTTTCCTGCAAAATCCTGGTCATGGAAGTAGAACTCACAAAGTAACAGCAGCAACATTGCAAATGCTACTATCCTATTATAGAGACTTACCAAGGAGAACATTCAGAGTTACAATGAGAGGTAAAAAACTACACCACCACCACCACCAAAAGCAAAGCAAAGCAAAGCAAAACAAAACAAAAATCAAAGAAAACAAAAAAGAACAACAAAAAAGTCCCACAGGAGTCTTGTGCCCTCTTGGCAATTTTTTTTAATTCTGAAAATTTCTGCAGAAACTTAAGCTTGTTTTACACATGATTCTGTCTTCATATCAGAAAAATTTCTTGAGAAGAAGGAATAACCACGGTGTACCAGCCAGCATGCAGCTGCCTGCACTCTGGCCATCCAGAGAGCTGCCTTGAAACAATGGTAACAGCAAAGGTACAGCATGAACTGGCCCACTCTGTGTCTCATTAACCTCAAATGAGAAGTTTGTTTTTTCAAAGCTGGTTTTGGAACCATTTAAATGATAACCTCACAAAGCCAGGCAGCCTTTCGACCAACACAGGGGGTCAAGGCCTTTTAAAAAGCAAAACCTCTGGAATGAATTATTTCTTTTAAACCACCATTTCCCACCCATAATGGGGTTTTCTGCCCTCCAAGGGCCTTCCTCTTGCTCTGCCCAGACTGTAAAGATCCAGCAAGCTGCCAGTCATGGTCACACACGTGAGCAAAAGCCCTGAGCACAGCATGTTTGTATCCCCTGAGCAGCTCTCCTGGAAATTAATAGGCACATGCCACACTTCTGGCCTGGAGCTATGGAGTGGTCTCTTCCAGAAGGGAAGTCAGGCATTGCAGTACCTAAGATTTAACCTTCCAAAGGGATCCTCTGTGTTTTATCCTGTGATTTTAGCCTGCTGTGATTTAAGAAATGTATGCTCTTTATTCCCTGGACAAAGCTAGAGAGGGGCAATTACCAAGTAATTTTCTACATTCTCAGAGAAAGTCCTAGACAAAGAAAGTTCAAAATCCCAACCATCATAACTGGGAACACTTCATGCCTTGTTAAGAAAGGAAAAGACTAACAACAATTCTGTGGGAAAAAAAAGCAGCAGTAGCCAAGAACCTGTTGCTGGGTTTATCCAGTTTGTGTCACGTGACCAGACTTACATAAACTAAAAAGTGATTTGGCTTCTTTGCATGCCAAATCCCATCCCAGGTATTCCCAGGGTGTTCCTTTCCACAGCCACAGGCTGAATTATCTGCTGGTACCGTGCTTTGCTTACATGAGAGGAGTCTGTAGGGAAGAATTAGCTGCTAAAACTCCACTTGAGATAGAAAGGTTACAAAAACAGCCCGCTGTTCACCATAGATGAAATTACAGAAAAAGAAAGTAAACTTAAGCTGCCAGTAATACATACCCAAAATTGTAATGCTCATGTGTTCAGAGGCTACACGTTAATATAATATGTTTGTATCCCAAACACAAAGCCAGCATCATATCACAATCAGACATGAACTCAACCAAATTATGGTGTAAGGATGCAGCTTTGGTCATCACACCTCCCTTCTGTCCACTACTTAAGATCAACTTGTCAGGTAACATGTTTTCCTCACAGTGAGTAATTTCCTGTCAAGAAAAAAAAATCATGATCACAGCTTGGACAATATGCATGATCAGAAATGTTTCTCATGTGCATCAAGAATAGGTTTCAATTCTTAAAAGCTGGAAGCAGCAGGGTGGCAATGAAGTTTATACCAGACACAGGATTTTTTAGGACACACATAAGACTATAAAATAATGAGAGACTTCGCAATTGAAGTCTCTGATGAAATTAAAATACAGAGAAAATAATGAAAACAAATGAAAAACCACATAACCTGCTCATGCACAGAGATGTGCATTTTACAAAGCACTGACATTTTTCAGTGAGACTGAAGACTTTTTATTTCTTTGAAAATGATGGCTCAACAGCTGATCACAGTCAAAAATCCCCAATGGAACATCAAGAATCGTTACAAAAGACCTTGAGTACAAAATGCTAGATAAATACATGTCAAAATGCTGGATAAACATTTGCGTGCACAGTTCGTGTATCATTGCCTTTAAAATACCTCCAAGATGATCACATTGCCTGAAAAACTTCAAATGTTGCTCAGTGTTTGGCAGCATTCATATCCAGGCACCAACACCCAGCCTTCCACTTGGTAGGCTCCAGGATCAAAATTCAGCTCTCGGGCACTCTTTCCTGGGCTGAAACTTCAGTGGCAAAGACACATGGTTGGTTGTACTGTGAAAACCCTCTGCTGGGCTCTCAGGCACTCGGAAAATAAACCTACCACCCATTTTTATAATTTAATATTGGACTTTATCAACTCGGATAGTCGTATGCCATTGCTTTATAAACTTTAGAGCACTGTTACTTCTACTGCCATTGCTCCCATTTGTGGCTTGTGCTACCCACGGCGCTGACACAGGACTTGGTGCTTGAAACATCACACCAGGACCAGACCAAACATTCAGGCACAATTGAATCCCCTCTGAGTACCTTCTGCAACCTGCTTCTGTTCAAGTGTGGGTCACGACAGTGTCAGTTTGGGGTTCAGTCTCGAAGTGTCCAATGTCACCTATTTAAACAATAAACATCAATAAGGCCACTCATTTTAAAGCACGTGTTTAAATGGTTTGCTGAATCAAGGTCAGCATGTTAAAACTTGAAGGAATCCAGTCTAAAGCTTGGTTTACATTTGAAGGACTAGCTTTGAGAGTAATTTTCTGACCTCCCAACCCAATCCTAGGAATGTCTGTTGTACCAGGCATGGCATATCATACAGGATTTATGAGGATCACCTTGGCACAACCCGCACGCTGTGTTTCCTGGTTTTGCTCTGGAGAAGCAATCTTCCCACTGCAGGTTTATGCCCAGAAGCTTCTCTAAGGAGGCATCACCCATCCAGCACTGCCTACCTGGACACACAGCCTGGGCAGCAGAGCCCCTGGGGAACGTGGCCTTTTTCACTGCTACGTTCTCAGGCAGATGAACCCGAACAATTAAACACAATTTTACTAGATCTACTGAAATGCTAAATTTAAGACTTGGAAACGTTCCTGCTGAAATGCCAATTTTAAAACTTGGAAATGTTCCTATCTGCTTCCTTCCACTTCAAAACACGGTGAGTTAACTAGGTCTGACCTTTTGGCAGTGCTCCATTTAAGTGGCACAGATTTGCCTACTTAACAAAGCCCTTTTGTTTCCTACAGCTGTGAAATTCTGGTGCTCTGTAACTTTTCGTGTTTCCCAGGTTACCTTGGCACCAAGCTGTGACTAAATGCCTGCAAAGGATTTTTAACTCCAGCTTTGGAGGACTATAACCACAAGGAAGAATGATGGCTTTCAGTGAGTGCCCCATGCTAGCAAGAACAATGCTCAAAATCAGCTTCAAATGTCCACAAAGCTTCTGGGATATCTGTGGTTTAATAGGGAGCTGCATTCTCTGTTCTGCTCTGTTCCTGGCTGCATCATGTTTCTTTCTTCCATTCCCCTTCCTCGTGTCATACCTGTTCAGCTCTATAATCCAATACAAAGGCAGACAGATCTTTTCAAAAGAATTAGTTTTAAGGATCACTTGTATTTGAAGCAGCTTTAAATTCTGGAGCTGATTTCCTGCTCTGCGGGAGGAAATGGATCTTTTCTCACCGATTCCATGAAGACAGAAGCCATTCCAAGCACACACACATATGGTGTCAATAAGACACCTTGAAGTAAACAGATTTTAACTGAACTATTGAACTACTGTGGCAAAATATCCTTCCAAATTTTTGGTGGCTGGAGAAGGTTTAAATGGGAGCAGGTGTGTGCCGTATGGAATAAATAAGTAGGAAATATTTGCAGGTGCTGGAGCATTGATCTGTGGTAGTTCCATAAACTCCCTCCATGCCTTTTGCAGTAGGGAATCATAACCAGGACCTGTAACACAAAGCCTCAAGAGATTATTGCATGGACACTGGCAGACAGACCTGAGGGTCCTCTGCACTGGGGCCAAGTATGAGGCAAAGCCAAGTTAGATGCTAAACACAGATGCACTAAACCACAGAGACACCTTGTACGGCTTATATCAGCAGGGTTTTCTTTACTTTTTTTTTACCTGAGACATTTAGGGTTTTTTTTCCTTAGATATTTAAGACATCCCAGGGCAGCAGGTAACTGAAGTGATGAATCCTGATGACCTTTCCTTGTCAATGCTCTATGCAAATCTTAAAACATCACCATAACACAGCATTTTTTAAAAATGTAGTTTTTAAAATTTATTATTATTACCACAACACCCACACCATGTCATAAACCAGGTTTCCAATATGTTGACCACCTATACTATGCAGAATAACAAACAATCCCTACCTGAAAGGACTAATAATATCATTAAATAAATTTATGGAAAACTGGGGCCTGAAGAAGCCACAAATCCTGTCTACAGTCAACGAGGGAGACTCTGACAGAAACCGTGTGAGAATTCCAAGATGAAACCTGGTATCACTTCCAATGGCAAAATTCTCTCTATTTTCAGTGAAACAGGACTGAACACATGTTTCTGCTTCACAGCCCTTTGCTCAGACAACTCAAACCTGGCATTTCATAAGTTTTCTTATTTCTAATCCTTGTTCTTTTGCACCAAACACATTTTTCCCATACCTTGTGTTTACAAACTGATACTTTTCTAATGTGATTAAGATACAACTATGTGTAATTCTGTTAATCTCTGTCCAAGTGTTCATTAGTTAAAGTACAAAATTTTTCACAAGGATATATGCAATATTTACACTGCAATGTTTTTTTCCCAACATGTCCTTCTGTGAAACGCTATTTCACTGCTTCTTGTTCTTTATCCTGCATTTCTATTGGTGCATTTAATAAGACTGGCTTTTCAGATTTCAGTTTCTTCCTTAAAATGAGGAGAATTAATGTACTTGGGATGTAGGACACTCCACGTAACACTGCTGGCAGGCCAAGATAGAGCCACCTGAAATAAATTGTGAGTTTCATTAAATATATGCATTTGTAAGAAAAGGGCAAAACTATTCAGCAAACATTGTTTTGTGAAAATTACACAGCCACTCTAAAGCTTGTGCCCTGATCCTTTTGGATCTCACAGAAGATGAGAATGTGAGAACAGAGAATATGTCACTCAGCCAAATGGCCTTTTACATCTCCCAATTTCAGGCAAACGATTTAGCCAGTGAAGTCAGGCACTTGGTACTCTTATGGCTTTATCCACAGTGAAAAGAGAGAGTCCTGAAAGGGCTCAGACTACCTGGTCCAATTCCTGGGTATTCATAGGAATATTCTTCCAGATCAACCTCAACATAGCATTAAAAGGAATTAGTATGAGGCCATACATTCAACAAGATTTTTCTTTAAAAATCCCACAACGATCCTTGAAGGACTACAAAAACGTGATGTGCAGTATTCTGGGCCAATTTCCAACCTGAGTAACTGTACCTCCTCTATACAATTCTTCTCTTTTTAAATTCAAGTACTGTTTCAACCATTTTCTGTTCAAAGATTTTGCAGTCACTCATTGAACCTTTTTCCCACGTGAGCTTACTGCTTTTCAGTATTTTTAACATAATTCAGTGTTTTTAAGGCTTGTTCTCATGAAAGGTTATTAGTGAATACTATGGCACCAGAACTTTTCTGTTCAAAGGTTTTTCCAATGTCTGTGTCAAAGGTTGCACCTGACAAATAAAGCCAATGCCAAAGAAAATTGTGTCACATCTCTAACACAGGAGCAGTTTGTCTACTACGAAGACATAAAGAGCATAAAATTACATTTCTATGCATGCAGTAATAGAACAAGAAGGAGAAACTAAAATAAAGTAGAAAATATACCTGTATGTGACAATATCGTATATCCTACATGCTCCCTCTCCACCACAAGACATAGTACCCCACTTCAAGCAAGTGGTATCTATCAAAGCTCCAAAATAAATGGGAGATGGAATTCCAGCTAAAAAGAATATTAGCAACATTTTTGTGAACAGCAATTTTCTTCTGGTTATCAGATACACTACAGAGCCTATGCTGTTTGTCACCTACTCCATCTATACTGTCCTTTTGCAGCATGAGCCACATTCTCTATATATCCTATGCTCTCTCTTCTTCCTTATCTACCTACCCTCAACCAAAGATTTTCTTCCCCGCTGCCTGTTAAACAATATCCACATGCTACAGCGTAGACTGTGTTTCCTACTCAGAACTCACCATTTTCTCTCATCAATGAGAGGCACTGCTGCCTTCAATAAACACAAACAGTAAGCAAGAGTGAAGGCATGCCAAAGAGCTTTCCAATGAGCAGCAGATGTAGTCCTGGAATACAGTTAATTCTGCTGGAATACAGTTAATTTTCTTCTTAGCAGCTGGTGCAGTGCTGTGTTTTGGATTTAATATGATGATAATGTTGACAACACACTGATGTTTTAGTTGCTGCCAAGGAATGCTTACATCAAGGAGTTTTCTGTGTCTCATGCTCTGTTAGTGAGGAGCTGCACAGGAAACCAGGGGGGAGCACGGCCAGGACAGCTGACCCAAACTGGCCAAAGGGATATTCCATAACCTGGAATATCGTGCTTTGTATACAGACTGGAGAGAAGTGGCAGGGAGGGAGCGACTGCTGCTAGGGAATGGGATGGGTATTGGTCAACAGATCACAAACAATTTTATTCTGCATCACTTTTCTTTCTTTTGTTTTATTCGTCTCTCTGTTTTTCCTATTATTATTATATTTTACTTTATTTCCATTACTAAACTATTCTTTTCTTAACCCTCGTGTTCTACCTTTTTTCCAACTCTCCTCCCTATTCCATGTGGGAGGAGAATAAGTGGATGCATAGTACTTAGATCCTGACTGGGGTTAAGCCAAGATACCAGCCTATTACCCAGTACAAAAAAAATGCAAACTGCAAGCAATTCTAATTTACCATGCTGCTGAGAGCTGTAAACAAAATTCTAAATTCTTCCTGATCAAAGGCACTCCATAGAAGCAATGACTCCTGTGCCATGCCCATAGCCCTGATGTGACCCTTCTCTAACTCTAGCTCAGCCCTAACTGTTCTTCTGAAGTGTGGTAGATATTTTCTTACCAAATACTCTTGAAGCCAGCCCATGGATGCCCACTCCAAATGACTTCTCTTCAGGCTTCAGAGACCTGTATGATAATCGCATTTTACACTTATTAGTAGAGGTGACATTAATAAGAGATGTTTAACCCTTTTTTTGAATCAAGTTCTTCATCACATAAGGCCCAAACCATTCTCATAAGGGCAATATTTGAAAGAGTTCATTATGCTCATTAGGTGAGGTTTGCTGAAAAGTTCCTTATCTAGGACTGCCAAATCACAAAAGGAAAAGCTACTGTCAAGGTATCACCCACTTTTACCGAGGCCAACCCACAGTGCAGGGTAGATGTGCCTTAATCAACATTATCCTCATGCGATTGATAAACACATGGGTATCACACACCACTCAATATCCCAGTGCCCTGACTCAGTGGTCCTGCATTAATTCAGGATAAAGCTGATAGCCAGAAGCAACATCAGACTATAAAGCTGATACGACACTAAACCTCAACAGCACAGAAATGACAAGATTTTTCTGTTCTTTCTCCTTCTTTACACAAACTAAGCAACTTTTAATTCCCTGGAGAATTAAAACCTCCAAATAAAAGGTCCAGTAGATTTCTCAAAACAAGGAAATTTTACTGTACCTTATTAAGACCATGTATCCAGGCATGGCTGCTAAGGAAAAAATGAAGCTGCAGACTAACGACAATATTAAAAAATAATGGAGCATCTTGTCACAGTTTTCATGTCCATCACACTGGCCCAGAGTTGCAGAGGTGTTTTGAGATGAAAACCCTGAGGCTGCAACACAGGTGCAGTTTTCAAATACCTGTCAAAAAAGTATTTTAATGACAAAGATTGTCCAAACTCACTCACTGAGTGGCAAACCCACACTGCTGGCACCCAGCTCGCTGTCTCCTGCAATTGAGCTTGTTACTCATGAGCAGCACTGCACTGTGGCCTGTCTGCCAGGCACACATCCAGCCATCCCCTGTATGTGGGGATAAAAGTTCTATAATACCTGGTTATGTGTTTAAATCTACAGGGTAAAAGAGATTATTAAGTCCATGCTATAGACTTTCATTTTGGCTGAAATATTCTTGGGCACTCAGGTTCCAACTGGCAATGCCTTCAGAAAAATTTCTCATTCCATGTTAAGCATTTAAGATTCCTTTAGTTCTCAGTAGAGAAGGAGTCTTCTTCATTTTTTTTAAATTTAAACTTAAAATAATTTTCATATTCGGTTTGAAATTTCTGGTGCTACTCAATGAATTTGTTCCAATCACTCACCTTATATATTCAATTAAATGTACATGCACGCATATTCCTCACCATTATATATTTGTATAAGTATTTGTCACCTACTATATTTCATAGTTATGGTACAATAAAATGTATGCTTTACCACACTTCTTCCAGTTCCTCTTGAGGATTTACACCCAGCAAGACAAGGTGACACGTAAGTGATTCCATTGCTCCCACAAACAGGGTCCCATATTTTAAGTGGGCAATCACAATCCATGTTGCAGCCAGCCAGCAGAGTATTTTCTGCATATGAAACCTGCTCTATTCTGAAACACATTTAGAAGATGAATAAATATTTCAGTAATGAAATACCCACAGTAACCCTTTGCAATTAAGATTCTATTCTAGCTCAAGTGTTGAATCCGGACCCAGTCCTACATGCTCCTATCCTGGAGTCATGCCTTTCTATCTTTCTGTAGGACACTAAATTGTATAATATTACATTAATATTATAAATTAGGTATGCATACCCTACAGCATTTTTCTCATCCATAGCATGTATGTTCTTGTCTAGAAGTGTTGCATCTACACCTCCATGTCCATTTTACAGACACAAAACACAACCTGGTCTAGTGGAAGGTGCCCCTGCCCTTGGCAGGGAGGTTGAAAAAAGAGGATTTTTAAGGTCCCTTCCAACCCAAACCATTCTACGATTCCCAGTGATCAATAGCAAGCTTCAAATCAAGAAACTGCAGATAAAATAGCCTCTGATAATTTGATAGCAATCAAATTCTAGCGAACCAGTGTAAGATTAAGAAGGGGATTTTTTCCTCTCTTATTCTGAATTTGCACTCATGCATGCCTGATTTGACCAACAATTTTTATTGTCGCCTGCAGTTACATGAATTTACTAATTGTATTAGTAAAAGGATCAATATGGACATGCAATTGCATGAGTCTTGACATGGATCACTTTTACTACACTTTTATTGTTTGAAACAGGCATAACAGACCTACTGTCTCATGCAAGCAAAAAGCCTTGAGAATTTAGAATAGGAAACTAAAATGGAGCCCCTGGCTGATTCTTGGCAAGAAAAATCATCCTGGTGTCTTAAGACTGAAGTCCTCTTGAGTCTCAAAGAACGTACCCTTGATAGGAAACTGTTAGACCAGCAACTGGTGAGGTATCACAGACAGTCCAATAGGCAGCGAAGTAGAGAAGGTATTCCAGTAAAGATACCCAAAATGCTATGTTCGCAGCCTGATAGATATTTATCTTGAATTTCTTCATGAATAAGCCGCCAGAAAAATACCCAACGCATAGAACTGGTAAGATGTAAACACCTATTTAAACAAGTGAAACTTCCATGTTAAAATAAAGGAGACCATCAAAGCTACTCTACTATAAGGTAGCTGAAGAAATAGCTACCACAGCTGCTGTAAGGGAAGGTTGTGTTTGGCAAAGACTCAAAGAGTGCCTGTGACTGAATAATTTAACTACAATCAGAAATGGGTCTCTGCTAATTTCCTTTCACACCCAAAACCTCTGCCAAAGGCAACAGCAGGTGAGAACTCCTTGGGGAGTAAGCTACAGGCTAGGACTGAAATTATTAATTGGAAAATTGCAATTTGGAGTTGTACTCTAGGTCCAACTCAAAAAAAAAAAAAAAAAAAGGAAAGAAAAAGATATGGTTTCAATCCAGCCTCTCCAGCTGACTGAGAAATTCAACAAAAAGATAAGCTAGTGCACATCTTAATTAAGATACATCTTAATGCACTCTGAGCTTCACAGAAAGGAGGAGCAGACTTTCAGTTTTGAGATGAGATTACTGAATATGCTCTCACACTTCTTTGCTGATTGATACTTTAATGAAGCAAATTCTGACTGAACGACACGTTGGAAGTGGTTTTACACAAACATCACATGGCTTAGTTTCATATCAGCTGAATTTTCTGAGCCAATTCAAAAGATGGGAATTAGATTATAAAATTCTGCACAAAAAAAATAGATATTTAGCAGAAAATGCATTCACATTTAGAAATGCTTTGTAGTGTGATATCCCTCACCTGTAGAAACATTTGGCCTTAGTACGTTGATGTAAATACACATGAACATATGTAAATATGTAAAAATATAGATAAATTGAATAGAGACATCACTAACTGATAGAACAGAGCAAAGCAAAATGCAAACATACCAATTAAAAAGATGGCATCTGATGCAGATTTTCCAAACTGCTGTTCCAGATATTTGGGCATGAAGGATACCATGCCATCGAAGGCACTGAACTGTAACACAGTTATGCATATAAATAACATATACACGGGGTTGTGAAACAGAGCCTTGAGGAAGGGGATGAAATCTGGAATGAAATAATGCCATGAGTTAGTGTTATTGCTCAGCGTGGCTGTGGGGCAAAGAGGGGAACAGAAATGGTCCTGGACTGGATCAGGCTAAATCTTGTGCTTTGCCAGACACCACAGGCCAAAGATTACTTGCTTAGCCCAGGGTACACGTCTCCTCTACCCAAAGACAGCCTCACACACACATGCACACCAGTGCAGCTGTTGCTTATACAAGAATAATAAATCACAGCAGCAGCAGCTACTGCCCCATCTTCCCTGCCTTTTCTTTCATCTCATGCCCCCAGAGCATTCCTCAAAACCCCTGTCCTGCACCTGGCATACAAAGGGGTACAAATGCACTATAGAGCTGTGACAAGCTGCCCCCAGAGACTTGAACACTGATTTTGGGTTTTGCTACTGGAGCAGAAGACGCCTGAAGAGAGCTGTGATCGCAGTTATTCCCACCATCCTCTCAAAATCTCTATCAGCCAGTCTTCAGCCAAGTAAGCATCTGAGAAACTAATTTACACAGGTCTTTTCTCTGTGTAATGCCCATTAAGTCAGGATTTGAACCATAAAAAAAGCCCCACAATTCCCCTTTGTCTAATGTTCTCTGTTAATTAATGTGTTGAGCTATTGTCAAGGAAGTCTGCAGATAAATATGAGAATCTACAAAACAATGACTGGGCCTCATTCAAAGTGGGCACCACTTAGGATGGGTGTATATCTTTCAGAGGTAAGCAAG
This sequence comes from Cnemophilus loriae, assembly GCA_013397755.1. Taxonomy (NCBI): domain Eukaryota; kingdom Metazoa; phylum Chordata; class Aves; order Passeriformes; family Corvidae; genus Cnemophilus; species Cnemophilus loriae. The sequence continues at coordinate 67,349 of VZTF01006716.1, read as the reverse complement.
TACCTTATTAGAAGAAGATCTGTATGCAAATCTTGCAAAAATGAGTCAAATATTAGAAACACTATAAATAGGCTGCATTATTTACACATGCAGTGACATTTTTAATCAGAGCTTCTTAAGGAAATTTTATTATTATTAAATTTATTTTAGCTTAGGTTATTTTTAACTATAAAAACATCAGGTTTCAACTTGAAATCCCCGGTGGTTAAAAAGTTGTCTGAATATGTCCTGGTCAATAGGCTGTAAGTGGTTGGACAGGGGTTGAACCAGGTGGCCTCCAGAAGTCCCTTGCAACCTCAACTATTCTGTGAAATGAAGAGGTTCTACATTCAGGATATTCAGGGACAGTGAACATTCACATCAAGACAGGGAGGGAATGATCATGAAAACATAAGCTCTGAAGGGACCTTGTAGCACTAAGGATCCACATCTGAGCTAGGAACCTTTCCTCACTAGAACAGTATTTTCTTCATGGATTTATTTAAGGCTACGTGACAGCAGAAAGAGATGCTGTGTGTATCAAAATGAAGTTGCAATATCAGCCAAGGTCTAAGTACTCACTCTGGGTATGGTGAATTTGCAGGACTCAGTTGGAAACAGCACAGAGAGGGAGCTGCCACGTGGCACTTACTCTCTGAAAGTGAAGGTCCTGTCAGAGGGCCCTGAGCAGGACAGGATCAGGAAACTACTCTGAAGATCATAGCCTTTGACATAATTTATTCACTTACATTTCCAACCAGCACAAATAAGGAAGAAAAAAAATAACCTCCTACAGGTACATAGATTGCAAAGACCACAGATGTGAAAGCTGCCAGTGGTAGCATGGATAAATGTGAGTCGAATACATCTTTGTTCAACAGTCATTAAATGTTTATGAGACACTTAAGCACCTGGCAGTTCCCTTTTAGAGCTTTCAGTTGGACTCAAGAAATGCACAAGATTTGAGTTGGGTTTCTGCTTTTCTGCACAGTGGGTGTGGGGTACAAGCAACCAATATTTGCACCTCATCCAGAGCTCACTGAGTTGTAATATTCCTGACCAGATTTCAGCGCTTTAACCGTCTCATGGGAAGGAAAGATCTACATACACCTGAAATGCAGGAGGGGGAAAAGGAAGGAGTCCAGATCCTGGATCTATGAAATCAGCTTTCTTCCTCTGCAAGGAGCCATTCTAAATTCCTGCACAAATCCTTTGAACTACAGAGGCATGAAAACAGAGTAGGCATTGCATGTCTTGGACCCATCTTTAATTACACAAATACACAGAGTTCACACCTTAGGACTAAAGTAAGAAGGAAATAAAATACAACATAACTTACCTTTAGCAACTTCATACATGGTCTGTTTGGTTTCATTTTTATCATTTTCTTGCAATGGTGCTACACTTTTTTCACTTGTCTCCTCAGGTTCATTGGTTTCACCTTCCTTCACAAGTGACTTGGGCAAAAACCAAAATGGTATTCCCACAAGAAGATTCAGCAGTGCACAAATCAAAATGCCCAGCCACCATGCTCCGACCCAGCGGGCATCAGTAGCTGTGATAGTTATATCATCTATAATAAAACACAAAACCAGACATCTTGGATCAGTTCGGAAACATTCTTTGCTGTCATTTTGTACTTTCCTAGTCATCTCTGACATAAAACCATTTTAATGATTCTTAAAATGAGGCTCATGAAAGAGAATATTCTCCAGTCTTCTTTTCTAATGTTGCTAATTTTCCGGGAAATTTCAGTGGTTTGTATTAAATTAATTCTAGTCCTTTCCTACGTTAAGCCAGATGACACAATTTTTCATCAAATAATTTATAAGCAGATTGGTTTGTGTATATGTGAATTGAATATTATACACAGATCTTCCATTCTAAAAGAAACACCAACAAACTCAGGTAGGATTAACACATATTAGCAAACAAACACCTTTTAGCTCTGATAAATACACCAACTAGAGACTTAAAAATAAGGTTTTATGTATTCACCCATTACCTGTACCTACTGATCCGATGTCAACAAACAGCTCTGCACAGAATGAAGCCAACAATAAACCAAGGAAGGGGCCGACTACTGTTGCTGTATGTAGACATGCTAGAGTAGGAAAAAGAGAAGACATTCTAAATTATAACCCAGACATGATTACCTTCTCGGAATTGTTACATATGGTTAGGACAGCTCTGCTGAAAAGGCATTTGCACCCAGAAATGGCCTCATTCCAACAAGTTTCTCTCTGCTTAAATTACAAGTTCTACAATATTATTATTTTGATAAGGCAATAATTACTGTTTTCTGCCTTCCTTTACTGGACTGAAGAGCATCATAACAATCCTTTCTTTTGCTTTTGTTTATGTGTGTGCTTGGAGGAAGTGAGTTATCACAATAGGGTAGATTTACCCAGGTAGAAAGGTGAATTCTCTGCTTTGGCAAAATCTTCCAAATAGGAAATGCCTAAGGGCATGATGGGAGTTTCACCGATTCCCCGCACTATGTTTCCAACCATCACAAATATCCACAGCAAGGACCCAGGCTCTTTTTCACATTCTGTGAATAAAACAAGAAGACAGAATGAATGTTTTAATCCCAGCTATTAAAGAAGATCTAGAGAAAAAGACAAAGAATTGACCAATAGCTTAAATTTTGATGAGTAGGCCTGTCCTATTAAAAAAAAAGAGAGATGACTGTTTGCAATACTTTTTTACTTCCTTTCTCTCCTTGAAATGGGATTTCTTCATCCCATAGTCTGCTTCAGATTCCACTGCTCTCTCCCACTTTGTTAGCAGCAACTGCTGTCATTCTGGGTGAAAGTATTACTGACCACAGATGAAACCTGGATCTCCTGTTTCAGTGTCAGATTGCTGTCAGCAAACGCGGGTGAAGCAATCCACATGCAGATGTGGTCAAATTCAGTCCAGTTTTCACTTCACGCAGGAAATAGACTCATATATATGAATATCACAGTCTTGCCTGGCCATAAACTGGTAGGGAAACAATCACCTTACCCAAATATTTTCATAGGCTTGAGGATCTGTGGGTTCTAATGTGCCTATTGAGTGGCTGTACATCATTTAGATGAGAATTACTTACCTTTCTATACCTTTATTTTTGCATTTATAAAATGGGAAAATACAGTATCTGAAACCTTCAAGTGAAAGGTTAATTCCAAGTGCTGTTAGGTGTGCACATTTCACAACTTCTTCTTGCGCAGATGCAAAAATTAATATCCTAACTGACATGTAGCCTTGGAAAGCTTGGAAGCTGCACCCATTGCTAAATGGAGACACAGAAAACTACAGCACAACACTGTGGTTTGACGCCACCTCATTCAGACGGTGTTACAGCAGTGTGATTCAGCTTCAGCACACCCTGATGGAACTCCATCACAAAGTTTAACAATAAATTGTGGGGTTCAGGTCACCTCACTTTTACCATCCACCAATCACCTAAGTTTCCAGCAGTTAGAAGGCACACCCAAGAGGTAATCCGATCCACCCTAAAGTACAGAGCAGGAATGTCCTTACAGCAAGGGACACGCTCCGCAAGAGCTCTGCAGTCTCCTTTGCCCAGCTATCAAGGGAGTCTAAAGGGACAGTTCAGACTGAATGCTTCCCTTTGAGGTAGCTAAAGACCCAGGACATTAATCTCACCCTCAGAGTGAGAACTTTGTGTGTGATCATCTAATAGTTTCCTCTGAGCCCTTTGACCTCCCAGCAGTTCCTTTACATAAACATATATGTTTCAGTGTCACAGATAAGTTTTAGCCTAGTTTAGACTATTTTCTCTAAAAGGAAGTGAGATCTATATTTTAGTTCTAATTCTATTTCTCATTCTTTTATGTCCTACACGGTACAACAAAAAAGCATCCTTATGCCTTTTAGGCACTGTTGAAATATGCTTCCCACCTCCTCATGGTATCATAGGATTTCAAGACAAAAAGAGGAACATTTGCGAGAACAACCTGGTGTTATACTATCCCAAAGTGGACTGCCAGGGATGTTAATTGAACTGCTTGGATCATGCAGAAACTGCATGAAAGAAATGTTTTAGCTCTGGAGTCACAGACCAAAGAAACACAAAGGCCAGGAAATTTCCTGTCCTCTAGTTTCTAGACCTTCAAAAAGTACTGATCAAATGCAGAACCCTGACGTGATTGCTAATAAAAACAAAAACCTATTTACTTAGACACTATGGACACAGAAAAAATATTAGTAGACATAGGAAAAGTCATACCTGTTGATGGTTCCTCTGTAGGCAAAGAGGAGAAGTTTTGATTAACAAGGCATAGAGGCATCACTGAAAAATTTTCCTGTTGTGAAATGCTGCTTTCAATACGATATCTGTTGGAATCAAAGGAAAGCATGTACAGGTCAAGAAGATATTCATGAGAACCATCTCATGTGTCTGTACTGGAGTAATGGAGCTACCTATAAGAAGAGTGTGTAGCTGCAGGAAAAAGGGAATCCATGTCAAATGTTAAGTGGACAGAGAGGGTGTTGCCAAGGCTGTCAGAGCCATTCCACACTGGACACAACAAGACTGAAGGATGAAAAAATACCTCGCTGATTAAAACCTACACAAGCTTCCATTATTACTTTTTTAAGCCAAGCAAAAATAATTTAAAAGTAGTTGAAGAATCATTATGGTCAGTACAGGCCTTGCCAACACAGTGACCAGGTATGATCTGTCATCTGGGTTCCAGACCAAGAGATCTTTAAAAATCACCTTCTGTTGCCCATCCAAGCAGATAAGAGCTAGTAGTGTAAAGTGACAGTATCACAGCCCACTGTCTCTTGGGAGAGCCCACACAAGGGGGAACAAAAGGATGAAGGCAAAGGCAAGGGAAGGTGCCCACCAGAGGGGTGACTCTCCTCAGGAAGTGATGATTGACTTTTGAAGCCATCTCAGAAGCAAAACAAAAGAAACTGCTCTGCAATGGTCGTATTGAATCCATGCTCAGCAACGTCTCGCTCCATAAGCAACACTCTCACTGGAGGGATGTACGGATTAATGCAAGTAAGGATCACAGAAGCTGCTGTGAGCTAAGCAAAACACTCACCTTCCAAACAGAAAATGAGGAAGTGATATCAAAAGACATCCAAATGACAGAATTGTGCAGCCCAAAGCAATTATTCTGGGTCTGTGAAGCTTTGCTCCGAAGTAACTCACGAATGCTATCAGCAGCAAGTTACCTGCAAAGAGAACCTGGTTCACAACTTACAAACCAAGGCATCCCATGATCTTTGAAAGTGCAACACAAGTCTGAGTCTATCTTGTAAGCTCAACTTCTGTTTCTTTCCTTGTCTTGGAAGAAGTGTCACTAGACAGGGAACTGCCTACAAGGCGCAGTAATTCCCTGCTATGTATGATCTTTTTTTGGAAGAGTTACATCACATGGAAAGAACAAGAGAATAAAAGGCAGAATGGAAAAGAGACCACAGTGAGAGAGATTTCTGAGTGCACTTTTATAGAGAAGAAATTTCCCACTACTTTGCATAGAGATCAGGCCCAGGGACTGCAGAATAATAGCTGGTTTAGGAAATTATTCCCCTAGGATACTTTATTTTGTAATGTGTAGGGAAATAGGGAAGAGTATTTCCTAGTGTTTTTGTAGTGAAAATAATAAACACAAGAGGACAATCATACAAAAAAAGAAGGAATAATAATTTAATATTATTTTCAGTAATTGTTTAAGAATAAAAAAATACAGGTTTTTATACCTAGTATCATTTAAAAACAAAAATGTGCTAAAAATCTTCATTTTCCTCTCCTCCACTTTCACTTAGAATCAGTTGATTTTCTCCATTTATTGCTATGCAACTAAGAAAAGAATCAAGCTTCATGTTATGAATCAGGCCCTATAAAAATAGCAATTTAGTAATTGTACACCTACTAATTTTGTGATCTTTTTGTCAGAAGAACAAAATCATGTCTCTGAGTGATGAGCTTCATGCTCTGAAAGAAGATAATGCCTTTTTTATGTATAATTTCTAAACAGACTGTATTGAACCAGTGGCTTGACTGACACTTAAAGATGTACTTTTAAATTTATCACTGGGCAATAAAACTTACTGACAGGCAAGGTAAGGGGCACTAAAAGTAGAACTGGAAACTTTCTTTGCAGGTGCAGTTGTATAGGTACTAAAGCTTGAAATATTCTTAAGTTTAGGTAAGGATTCACAGTCCACTCCAACCAACTTTAATTAAAGGAACTATAAAATGCTAAATATGACCTTAAATTCAAACAAAGTTTACATAGTTGTTTTTTTGTTTTCTTCAGAAAGATTCAATACAAAGCTCATAAACCAGTTCTATTTTTTAGTTGCTCTGTCATATCTTATGATAGTGCAGAAATTAGCTGAACCAGTTTTTAATCCTAAACTTCCCCATTTAAGTGGTCCTATTAGTTTCCAAGACATGAAATGGTTACATATCAGCTCAAATGGAATGACAGAGTTTGCCACTATTGCCACATACAGTAATTGAGAACAAATGAGAGTCACTAATACATGCTCAGTCCACATATTACATTTTCAAAGAATCAGAAATATTAAAATGAGAGATTACCAATTTCAAAGCTTCCATTAATGATGCCCACTAAAGAAGCTGGGATATTAAATTGTTTCTCTATCTGTGTGTACATGCTGTTCATGTAAGCACCAGACATCGTTTTCCCAAGGAATGCAAGCGACAGTGCCAGCAGAAATACCTAGGAAGGGAAGAGAAGAATGCATAAAGAATCCGAAATTACAAATTTATGAATATTCCATGGTTATTTCCTCTAGTGAAGGTGTGCTTCCAGTTAAAAAAGGTGAGCAGTTCTGTTCCACTGATATGTGTATAAATCCCATTACCTATTCTCTTCTAGAAGTTATGGCTTCACTAAACAAACAAAAAAAAACCCCAAAAAGACTCACCAAAAATAAAGTCATAAAAGAAAATAAATTAAAAAAATAAATACTTTGTTCTTCACCTTCTCTAATTGACCAAGACTGTCTTCAGAAAGTCTGTCCCATTTACCCAGCCAAGGCAGCCGTGTGCCTGCTGCAAGGTTGCCATCTGCAGGACCTTCCCACCCTCAGTGCATCTGAATGGCAAATTGCTTGCAGAGCTAAGATGGTTTCCTTTGGCCAAATTACTCGATCCAGGATCTGCTCTCCCATCTCAGCAAAGGTCATGAGCCCAGAACAAGTCATTTCAACCAGAAGGAGTAAATAACATGTCCTTTTTACAAGAAAATTAGTAGCAACTGACAGTTAAAAAGTTGAAATGAATCTTTTTAAGTTCAGGCTTCTTTCTAAACAACATTTATGAAATGAAATCAATATTACTTTTAAATACATCCACTGCAAAAGCTAAAAGGCAAAAGAAATGTATTTCGGTTTTTAATTACTTTGAAAAGTAAGGTATTTTACAAGATTTTCTAGCACTTCTTGACAACTTTATTTACTATGCAACATCAACAGCCAATTTTTACTGCCACATCCCAGTCAGTAAGGCTCATTTCACAGCTTTAAGAAGGAAGGGTAAACGTGTTAGACTGGGGGGATTACACAAAGTCAGTGGTGGAGCTTCAAAGCAGCAATCAGTCAATACCTCTAACACATCACAGAGTGTAAATTTCAAGGACAGCAAAAACCAGCACAGTTGTTTGCAAACTTGTTTGACCTTGGTTAGGGCATTAAGGGTAGAAAAGAACAGCTTATCCAATCATTTAGTCTAGGCTGTAACTTCTACCAAAATACTTTAAACTCAAGAAATTACAGTTGTGTGTTGCTATAAAATCACTAAAATATTGCTGTACCTTCAGCTTGGAAATGCAGCAGAATTTGTCCTCTGCACGTGGCTTCTCAGGCTCCTTCATGTTGCCTTTTTTAAGTGATTCTGATGTCTGTTTCTGAGTCTGTCAGTCATCCCATTACAGTGTTCAAAAAGATGAGAGAAAAGAACAAAAAATTTTGTCCCATGTTTGCAAAAATATTAGATTCCTTCTAAGAGATTTGATATTTTAGCATTTTCCTTAAATAATTGCACACTGGATTCCAACAAAGCCTACAAGCCGATGGATTTTATTCTAGATGCCGTAACTTGATTAGAATTGAGACATTCATCTCTTGGCATTAAAATTAGAGGAAAACAAAACAGAACCAAAACCACCAGACCAACTCAAGTTCTAAATGGACACCAAACAGACTCCATTCTCCTTCCCCTCCCAAGATTTTCAAAAATATTCCTTGTTATTTGTCTGCCTACTTTTCCTTATCTCCATCTCAACTTGATGGTTAGAGTGTCTCATAGTGCTAAGCCATCTGCTTTCTTAACATTTTACATATATTCCAAAAATGTGTTCAAAGAAGGAGCAATATATTCCAGGGACTTGGATATACTTACCTGCAAAAGCCCCACACATCTGAGGGTTTGCACAACGAATTAAACAGGTCTCACTCTAAGGACTCCTACAAAGACTCCGTTAAATAAAGTTATGCAGTACAGTTCCCTGCTGCCTGATGGAGTAAGCTGAAGAAAACCAGGGCAAGTCAGAGCCCTACCTTATAGGCAGGATGGATACAGGTTAATTTCCTCTTTTTTTGTCTTGGATACACTTGCCAAGTGTGATCCTGCAGCACCTGCTCTTCTCCGTGTTTTCCACTTCATGGATCCAGGGCTGGGGAGCAAGCTTGACGAGCCCACCAATCGGACTCAATTGCATTTCAAATTCTTCAATTTGGCACCTGCCTGGTCAATCTCTTCAAACATTAATTTCCACAACAATGTTAATCCTCTCAAATGTGTTTCCTAACTAACTTGATTCCTAGCAAATTCACAGGCATTAACTCCTTCTATAGCTACCTTCTCACTTCCAGTTTTTAAAAGCATGATGCATTATTACAGGGTTCTTGGAAATACTTTATAATTAATTGTAGGTGATCAGCACTCAGACAATTAGCTATGATAGATACATAGTTTTTATTTCTGCTTTGCTCACAGATACTTGCACAAACTGTGTTCAATCACAGGACTAAACTGTGCTCATACAGCTTTGTACTTTTTTTTGCAATTTGGAATGAAAGTTTATATCCCAGGGAATCGTTCCTGCCTTATCTAAATACTGCTTTTCTCTGAAGCCCACCAGCAATGCCAAAACATCACAGAAGTCCCCTATGTCTGTCCTCTTCTAGGAGCTGACAAAGGGATTCTTTCCCTTACTGTACCAGTCCTTGCATTTCACTATCACACACAGGGAACATCATCTGGCTAATTGCAGGTTTTCTCTTCTGCTGCTACAAGATACCAGACAGAAACCTGTTACCATTTGACTTGGGGAATCAGATACATCATACTGCTCCTCATGCAATTACAGAAGACAAAACAGCATTGTTTGGCTTTAATTATTCATACCTTCCCTCAGAGCATAAATTATGATAGGGAAAAAAAAGCCTTTCAATCAGTTTTTTACTAGGAAGATTATTAAGATTATTAATTGAGTAACAAAGTAGACAGAATTATTATTTCCAGCTATGTTTCTGAAATTACTTTCTCCAGCTTTATAATATTTTGTGGTTACACTTCATCAAATGTTACTGAAGCCAACACAGACTAACAGCCTAAATTATCAGAAAGACATAGGTGCATAACTCACTCAGCTCAGGTGCATTCACGCCACACTTTAAGTCCAGGTTAGAATTTAAATTACCATTTCTGTGCATAAAGGTGAACTAAAAGTGCTCCCACTCCCTTCTCCCATCTACCTGTTCTTCATTGTACATTCCTCTTGTGTACCTTGTTTACACTCTTGGGCTCTTCAGACTCATCTGCAAACCTCTTTAACTCTTTAAACAGGCAGAAATATAACTACATTAAAATACAGTTATATTAAGATATAGTTATGCAAAAATTTGCCCTCGGGTTCTTACTGACCTACCAGCTGTCATGTAAACACCTGCACCTGAATCCCACTCATATGCCTGCAATGTTCACTGAAATTTCAGGGAAGAGGGCAGTAAAATTCCTCCTTCCACTTCTGCACTGAGTTGATGACAGATTTATGGCAGGCTAGGAGGTTGGCAATGACACCACAACTGCCTCTTCCAGTCATCTCCACTGTCTGACAATCTCCACGGACAACCAGAAAGACAGACAAGTGACCAGAAGACACCCACTTTGGACAAAGATTTCTCACACAGTGTGGGCAGTTCAAGGCAGCTGTAGGACACACAGCATCCGATGTAACCTGGGCTGAACAAGGCTGGCTTAAAACCAAAGCAGATCCTTCCTGCGTGGACCAAATCAGGCTTTTTTAGTGCAGCTGACAACAGCAGGCAGGCAAGCACCGAGACATCACTTTGGACCCATTTGTCCCACACAAACCCAGCAACACATTTTATAATTTTAAATCACGTTTCACTCTAGCTAACTAATAAGAAGGACAAAAGCACCCAAATATCTGGATTTAAAAGTTGATGATGCAGTGTTTTGCAAGTTGCCTTGTCTAAGTCCCAAGAGGACATCCTACTTTCAGTGTAAAATTCATCCTCCATTTAGCTCAGCTTAGTCACATAGATAAACTGCCACATCTTTGCTTTGTTTACAGGGTTAAAAATCACAAAACATAATGATTCACAAAGCAATTATGGTGTCAGAATTTTTAACTAATTTATTTTTCTGGTTGCAAAAAGCTTTTTGAAATCTTGTTTTACTAGGTACAGTTCAAACTGTTACTCAAATGCAATTACACTAATGTTAGACTGAGACAAAGGAAAATATTCTAACGGCAAAACAATTGAGTACTTACAGTTTTGGAAAGGTTTCCACAAGAAATCACTGACATCGCACACTTGAACTTTGAATTTTAGCCTACATTGTTGAAAATTAACCAAGTATGGGGCCAAACTTGTGCTTTTGCCAAATTGTTTCAGCTGTGCATTTTAGAGTACATGCTGGATGTGACAGACATGGACTGAGTTCTTAGAAGGAAAATTAAGCCCATCTCTTTTTCTTCCCTGCAAAAAAAAAGGCCAAGGGCTACATCTGTGTCAGATCTCTGAGCATGAAGTGCTCACACTCCTGCCTCTGAAGACATCCAGAGAGCACTCACAAGCAAGAAAGGAACTTTGGGAGTGCACTTATGTGTGTAAATTTACGGGCTGGGTGGAGTTGTAGCAAAGGGTGACACAGGGTCAGTAGGGAAGAGGGGAATGAGATTATGGTACTGATTACTGGACATCAAAAATCAGAGAGTAATTTGACCAAGCATAAATAGTTCTAGTTAACATGACAAGAAGAGATAATTTGACTTTGATTAAGTCCATTAGACATCACATCTAAGAATCAGTAGACACACCTTCAAGTATTGGTGCTGAGACAGGTTTCATTTGTGACCTTAAGTCTCTTGTTGACACTTGTGTTTGTCACCCTTCCAGAAAAAAACTACTAATGGACACCAAAATCCTAAATGCCACGTGTAAAACGCGTGGTGAGGGTGGGATTGGGATTCATGAAAGCCTGAATTTCTGATATGGAATCTTCTCAGTTCTCACACATGAGAAAAACTCTCAAGTAAAAAGCTCTTTACATGCTTCTAATATGTGAAAAGTCTCATACTTCCTCAGAAAATATGCATTTTGTTAGAGCCGTAGCACTGCTTTCTGTTTTCTCTTCCTGATGGTCTCCAAATTACACCTGATGGCTGCCTGTACTGGGATTTGGCTTATACATCTTAACAAGAAATAGAAAGTATGTTTCCACCTTTGATCCTCTAACAAAAATCTGAGGTAAATTCTTATTTCTGCCTGAGGTATTTCAACAGTTTTCTTGCATTTTATATTTTCTTCACTTACGCACGGCCACTTTGTGGAAATTAAAAAATCCTCTGACAAAATAATAAGACAAAATTATATGGTCCTAGCTGTGAGGATACTGCCCACTGAAATAAGCAAAATGGGGAAATAAAAGCCATTGTCTTGGAGTTTAACAAACTATAAAATAAATCACCATTAAATAAACTTTACTGAGATTAAAAAAAAGTCATACTAACATCACAAACTGTGTATTCTACAGGACTGTGTATTCTACAGTCTCTGTAACATTATTTTGTTCGACAATAATTTCAGCTCGGGGCAAGTAAGGTTGAACATTCAGACCCAACAAAGGAATTACAAAAAAACAAAAATCAAAATTTCCAGTCAAATAAACACCACCTTGTAGTAGGCACTTAAAAATTTCCTTTAAATACTTGTCTCCATGGCAGAAAAATTAACCCAGAGGTTATTTTAAGAGGCAGTTTAAGTGATTTATAATTGGCAACAGGTACAAATCAAATACCTCTCCAAGAAGAGAGGAGCAGCTATATGAAGTTATCATATGTTCATAAATGCACAGCTTAATATTCAGTAAATTTATGTAAAATTCAATACACAGGGAATTCAGCATTGTTCTTGATTGTGACTAATTCATGGGTAATAAAGCATTACAGAGAGTCTATGATGTTTTAGCATACAGAATTCCCTTCTTCTCCGTGGGATTTCTGCTAAAGGCCGTATTCTCCCTAAGGTCATTATTTCCTGCATTATCAACCTTCTGTTTGAGAAACTGAGAGACCACAAGTATTTTTTGCTGTCTGGATAGGTTTTGTTAGAGGGGTAGCTCTAATCATTCAAATGCTTCATTATAAGGACTATACCTTGAGAACATCAAGTATTTCTAGAGAACCAGGAATAACCTATTCTTAGCAAGGAGTTGTGTTGAAGATCCTCATCCAGAGTCTCACAATAGGCATTAGAGTCAGATATTTCCAGAGAGTAATTTATCCCATTTTAAGACAGCTGTCTAAAACTAGTGGGAGGAAGAACCTCTCTGGAGGTGCTTCTTTCTTCCCTTTGATTTGGAAGTCTTGAGAGCTTAGCTTAGTCTGGATAACTAATTTTCAGACAGAAAAAAATCAGGTCAGCTGATACCTGTCCTGGTTATCTCTCTTTATGTCATTCTAGATCTACCCATCTTGGCCAAGGAACAAAAATCCTGTCAGCCAGCATCTCCAAGCCTAAGGTCAGGACCCACTTACAGCTGCTTGTGCAAACTCACAGGAAATTCAAATGGATTAACAGTGTTTTTATGGAAAGCAGTAAAAGTTCCCAGTGAAAAATGCAGAGTACAATTCTTGGTCCTAGTCTAAATGTTATATGTCATGATGATTTGCCTACCAAAAATACAGAAGACATTTCTGCCCTCACTCTATATGCAACACGTTATTTTGAAACCACTAAGGACCAAGTAGCTCTTTCCCAGCACTATAGTTGTAAGCAACCACTTCTAATCCATGAAAAGCTGGGAATGTGAACTATATCTCCAGAGAACTACAGCAGCCGTGGGTTGCACATCCCATAGGACATGGCATGGCAAACCAGATAAGGATGTCATGACACAGAGTAGGTTCACCATCATTTCCCCCATCAGTTCAGAGCAACGTTTAAAGCCATTTTATTTCTCAGAAGTATCTGCTGAGATCTGCTTCTCTGGCAGTGCAGAGCTGTGATAGCTGAATGGCCATGTACCTCCCACCCAAATGGGGGTTAACAGGGAGAACTTCTTATAAGGACAACACAGAATTTGCTTCTCAGAGTTCTGTCCTGATCTGGGTACGCACTCCAAAAGCTGCACTGCAAATTTCAACCTTAGAACAGACCAGCAGAACTGAGCATAGGAACCTCACAACAAAGACTCTTTCACAACATTTTCATTCCTTTCACCTGCTTATAAGGGTTCCAGTATCTGCATAAATGAAAAAAAAACCCTGCTCGAGATATTTCGGGAACCTACTTTCTCAAAAGAAAGAGAAGAAAGATGCAAAATAAAGAAAGAGATAATAATTTAACTGATTCTCCATTAATCAAAAATGTATTTATATAGGCAGTGTTTATACCAAGCTAAGGTAATAATGAGGGGCCACAAGGTCTCGTAGTGACCAGTGAAGAGACTCATAGGTAAGACCTTGATCTACTCAAACCATTTGCATTTAATAAAAAAAGTAGGGTGATGTTTACCCCTGTATGTGCAGAAACACAGACAGGTACAAAACTTTCTGCCCATTTTGAGTCTGAATTCAGATTTACTTTGACCATCCAGTAAGATTTCCTTCCCTCTCACTTCAACAGAGTTCACGTCAGCTACAGGCTAAATAAAAATTCAGATCTGTCTTCCATCCTCACCTCTGCCATCAACTCTACTCATCCCCTTCAACCCATGATTGCCTCAATTTTTTCCCATGTAACACAAGAACAATAAATAGACTTTTCTAGAAAGCATTCAGACCCACACCTTGGAGATACTACTGCATATGTGCAAAACATTATTGCTGTCTGGTTTCATAACTAGTTATTTATTTAAACCAGTGATACTGTCATAACAGTTTTTCCCTCAATAAAGCAGTTTAGCACAGTGATTTACACTTGTATGGATTTGGGGGCTTTACTTTTGTTTTAGCAAAGCATATTCATGCCTTCTAGCCTTGCAGCAAAATTTATGAAGACATAAAATTCTTTATTCTTCATAAAATTTGCTGCAAGTCTGGAAGACATTCAGTTGTACAAACTTCTGGTTTAAAATGTTTGAAAACATAAATGTTTCAATTGTCAAAACAGCTTTTCAGAATGTTGAAAACACAGTTATATACTTTTGGGCAGTACTTCCTAGTTAAAGTACAAAGGGATTTATTGTGTGATCAGGTCCTCAGCTTTCCACTAACAAGGCAAATTATCTCAGGAACATACTTTGAGAAAAGTTAAAGGAATGAATGTACTGCAGGTTGACTGGCAGTTCAAAGCTTCAAAGTCTCTCCGGAGTCTTTTCCTCTGAAAAAATGACATTACCTATGATTCATCAATCAGTGGTTTATGTAACCTGATAGCATTTCACTTTCACTATCCATCAAGTCCACAAGGTTTTCGGTGTGTGACAATATGCTCTGTGTGCAGAGATATCATCAGGCTAGATGGTTAAAGGTGATACTCCTGCCCTTCCTAGGTACACTTTACTTAGTTCAGTCCTAAAAGGTGTGAAACATCAGGGTGGAGGATCCAGGATCTTTTGGGAATCAGGCACATAGCTCGGCATGCACCTGTGAGCATGGCTTTCTAGCTACAAACATCTTATTTTTAAAACATGGGAAATTTACGTAGGATCTCCTGAAATAGATACTCTTTCTCAGAAAGGTTACAGTTGCATGAAATATACATCCTCTTTTGGCAGTGAAAATTAGAGTACTGACTTCAAATAACAGTGTAGGTTTAAGACTTTCTAATAAAAAATACCTCACCTCTGTGGTGATGACTTCTACAGTTCTTTCAACAGTGGCTTTTTCAACTTCTCCAAACTGCTATGAGCATTAGAAAAGGCAGCAGGATGATATATGGCTTAAAGCAGTGGGCTGTACTGATCCACAACACCATGAAGATTATGCCTGCTTATGACAACATCTTATAAAATAGTTTATGAATGTGAATATAATAGTTTATGAATAGTTTATGAAACCCCTCTTTTACATGAAGTGGTATGAAATGTTCTGTTCACATGAAATCATAGACGACATTGCCAACATTGCTCGTTTTTAAACGCAATACCACTAAGCGTGAACACAATTCCAGTAAGTATGTGGCAATGTGATAGCCCTCCAAAATGAAAAGAGCCATTTGCAACCCATGGGAGCTCTGTGAAAACAAAAAAAAATCAAGCCTACAGTCACTAGAATCATGGTCTCTAGCCAGAGTGGAAATGTGTAGGAATGCTGCAAATCAAGAAAAATAATAATAGTAAAAAAGACTACTGTAGACAATAATTTATGTAACAGAAAATACTCTGAAATCAAAAGCAGAGTTTAAGATACCCATTCTAAATATACAGTGGGTATTCAACACCTACAGATTTTAAAGACAATTATCCTGAAGTCTGTGCATCTCTGCTGCTCTGCTCAAGGCTCTTTTCTGAATCGCATGCTTTCATAAGGTGACTTTCCGGCTTTTTCCCATTGAAATTTTATCATTCATTGGCAAAGTATGTGTTAATATGAAATTATTTCAATATGTTAATGACTGAAATGTTCCAGAGCTTCATTTTTTTCCCCTCACAATAATGCAGTCCTTTCAATTTTCCACTGGGTATTTGGCTCAATAACAATTTATTGCAAAAAACCACCACCTTTTGAACTAGCCATGTCACTTGTAGCTCCTAAATTATTTGTGAGAGCTCACATTTAAGTACTGACTTTTTCACGCCATTCCTGATTTCTGTTATCAAAGATGAGCTCAGCCAAAAGTGCATTTGCTGCTAAATGGAAGGAAACAGCAATATTTGGTGTAAAAGACATTACCATAACAGACCAAAAATCCACTAAATGTTTTCAGATACATATGCTGAACTTCTAATGAATTTTTAATGACTTCTTACAGTAGAAAGACATTTTCATGTACTGATTCATGTTCCTTGTGCTTATCAAAGTCTTTTCTCATCTCAAGAAGAATGAAAAGGTCAGGTCTTGCACTCACACATACAATGATTCAAGCATACCGTAAATTCAGCCCTACTGCACTTCTTTTTGAAGAAGGGCTATCTTATTTTGCAGCTATGTGTGATGACATACCCTAAATAAGTTAATTAATGTTTCATGGTATTGTCAACGTAAAGTCTCCTACGTAAGCTCGTAGACTGCATCTGCCCTTAGTGAAAAATTGTTACAAACATGACTGATTCTCAGTGCAGCACAAGTCTCCTTTTTAAACAGCAGGGAAAATGCCACTATTAATAGCAGAGCTGTCAAGACAGCATCATCTAAAAGATTCAGAGTGTTTCAAGACAAAGCCAGATTGTCATTCTCTTGCAGCAGTTTGCGGAGAAAGAAAAAAATCTGATTTTTTAAAAGTGAGATTGTTTAAAAGAAAACTTAGTTAAAACTTGTGCACTGCATCAGGTATGAAGGGCTGACATGAATCTGTGCAGAATTCTTTTGAAAACCAGCAGTTTATCTAAGAGGTGACTGATTTAATTTGCTTCTTATTTACCAATGATTCACCTGCAGTGGAATAGGTCTGGGGAGCAGGGAGGGTGGTTCCTGGTCTCACTGCATCTTCTACAGGTGTCTGTGCTCTTTATATAAGATGCTGGGGTGGGAAAGAAGGGGTGGAGAATTCTCACAGTTACACTTAGTAAATCAGAAACAGCACTTCTACACATGCCTAACTCCTCTCTTTTTTCCCTAAGAGGAGCATTTAGGGAGACTTCATTCTGTGATTCAGTATCTTAGGGGTGGCCTAATTGAGCCCTTCCAGTACCTGAAGGGAGCCTACAAGAAGGATGGAGAGAGACTATTCACAAAATTATGGAATGACAGGACAAGGGGGAATGGCTTCAAACTGACAGAGAGTAGGTTTAAGTGGGATATCAGGAAGAAATTCTTCCCTGTGAGGGTGGTGAGGCCCTGGTTGCCCAGAGATGCTGTGGCTGCCCCCCCCCTGAAAGTGTCCAAGGCCAGGTTGGATGGGGCTCTGAGCTCCCTGGGATAGTGGAAGGTGTCCCTGCCCGTGGCAGGGGGTTGGAACTGGATTGTCTTTAAGATCCTTTCCACCCCAGGCCATTGTGTGATTCCATGATTCAATACACCTGCTCTTCCTTTCAGCACAGCTTTTTGCTCTGCTTTGAGGTGCACATGGATACAACACATGTTAGGGTACTCCCTATACTATTGTAGTAGTGGCATGTATACATTCCAGCAATATCTTTGAAATCTGGATACCTTTTTATACATTAATTGCTATAGAAAGTGACTGAAGAGAATTATCATAGCAGGAAGCAATGGATGACTTAGGTTGCCAGAAAGGAAGAACAGTATTTCTATTCCATATTCATATTTACCATTAGCACTGTCTAGAGCCCTTGAGAGCGACATTGCTAACCAAAAGGGAGTCCTGCTTTTGCTTTTAACTTCTGGAGACAGGTTGCAGGAGAGACAGGGGAAAAGAAAATCAAAAAGTTAAACCTTCTGTTGTATTCAAAGGTAAATTGTTGGATGCAATTAAAAGTCTATAAACTGTAAGCAAGAATGGCACTAGGAACTGTAACTCACTAACCACTGAGCTATCAATTCTGACTTTTCTGACCTAAACATGGAGTTTATTTCTCTTGCTTGAGGGATTCCCAGCTATAGGCACTGATTCAGCACAAACTGCTGAGCTCATTCTCAGAGCAATCATTAGCAATAGTCCTTTGAGTCTTCGTCTCTGTTCTGTCGGTGGCCTGAGCTGAGTAACAAAATACATCCTAAAAGTTGGTTTAAAATACTATTAACTACCCAAATTACTTCTTTCCATTTGCTCATCAATTCCATGGATGGACACCTTCATTTCTGCATCATCTTTTTTTCCTACAAGGGGGAAATTATTAACTTTCCACCTCTTACCTCTCAGCTGCTTCTTACATATTTCTTCCTCAGGTTTAACATCGGTCTTGAGATCAACAAGAACAGCTCTTTCTTTTTTTATCAGCACTGAAATGGCCCACACGAAACAGGGGGAACAAAGAAAGTTGTGCTAGCAAAAGCATATTTCATAAAAGACTATTTGAACAAAGCAGTTACACACAGCTTAAGTGCTAACAGTAGAAAATTACAACTTCACACACCAGAAAGTACAAACATTGTAGTATTCAACAACATAGCACCAAGCAAGAAATACTGGGAAGGGAGCACTATAGCCAAAATTTTCAGACTTTGGCATCCAAACGTAAAAATTTAGGGAACAATCAAGGTTCCTAATCATAATTGTCTAGAGTCATTTTACGCTCCCTCTGATGTTCCACACAGCTTTTAGTTGCTACAATAGTGTCCTGATATCCAGGTTCATGAATGTCAATCCTGGATAATTCAGGACGTATAAAATGACAGCAGAAAACCTGATTTACTCTTCTAATTTCGGATTTGGCCATATAGGGTACTTTGACTTTTTCAGAGGTGCTGATACTATCAATGAAACCTCCTTTTTATGCTTTACTTTTGGTTTGCAGCTTAATTTAAAAGGAATGAAAGGCTACTAAAATTGCTATAAACATGAAACAATTGCATTAATTGTGCTCGACTCACAGCTACAAGCTGTGACACCTGCACCATTCTGTGTCATTATTGGTAATATTCACACTGATGAACATTAATGCTGCTGCTGTTCTGATTGCTGGTTTATTCAAAAAATTTAAATAAGCCCATTGCAAGTTAATGCCTAAACCTTTCCTTTTTCTGTTTTGATGCAACAGTCCAACTAATCCATGAGTTATTCACACACTTCTAGTTCCTGGTAACTGAGCAACAATGTAATTTACTGGAGACATCTGCCTCACACAGCTGTACAGCAGCTGGGGAAGTGCCTGCACCAGGTAACATGGCTCTGACACTCACAAATGGGAGAGATACATCCATTACCAAGAGTCTTAACGTGTCTTATTAATATTATTAAGCAAATGTAAAACTCAGACATTGAAAAGTAGCCATTAAAAGTGGGAACCATCTGCCCAGCAGGTGCCAAGAATAGCCTAAGAAAAAGGTAAATGTGAGAAAGAGGGAGACAACCTTTAATCTCAGGCACTGAGCACATGAGAGAGTTGAAGCACCCCTGATGGAATTCATTTCATTTGCATTTAGACACCCACGGTGTAAACATCTGCACCTGAGCGAGTCACCCAAGGCTGCTTTTGTAGGCAAAAAGGAGAAACAGGCACAGATCATCTAAGCTGTTTCAGACTTCTGCATTAGAAACAGGCACCAGAATGGTCTCTCTGTCCATCTCACACTTAGTCATACAACTCCTGCTCCCCAGGATATAAAAGCAGCAGACACTTGAGACAAGGCCGGTTCCCTGTTCCTCTGGTGCCAGTACATCCCAGTGCAGAGCATGGTCAGCATTTTGCAGTTCCAGACATCGTGCAGGTAGTTTCCAGAAGGAACCCAGGAACTGGGGAAACATGCCTTCTGGATTGCTTTTAAACCTCAGCTCTGGTGTCACCTAACCCTCTTATAGGCACAATTCTTTGGACAAATCTTCGCATAGAGACTTAAACACCAGTATAAATATCTAAAATTACCATGTAACTACTCAGAATAGAATTGATTACAGATTTCTTTAATGAGAACACTTGATTTTCTTTTTCCTTAGGCCGATAACAGTTGTCACGCACAGGAATAAAGCGTTTTCTCTAAGATCAAGGTTAAGGAACTTTTCAGTGGTAAAAATAGCTTTCCAACCACTCACTGAATGCACTAACTGCATAGTATGTAGTGCCAGCATCTTGAAATTTGAGTTATGAATTGTTCTGCTGTCAAAGAGATTCCACAATTTCATATTCCATTCCTGTTTGTGTAGGAAAACACTACTCCTGCCTAAGAGAACTTGCAACAGAAGCTGCAATACCTTAATTTTGTTAACTTTACATGTGACTAATTGCTGGATAGACTTCTTGCTGACTCTGCCAAGATGCTGTGTGGCCCAGGAGGCTGGCAATGCTCCTGGGACATCATGAGCCTACTTTCATCTCTACAATGCACTCAAGAAGCAGCCTTTCTCTTCTTCTTTTAAAGCATTAGTGGCTCCCCCCCTGTCTACTTGCAGGACAGCTGCAATTAGAATTTGGGATCAATTTTTATTTGAATATTGGTGTTCCATTTTATTTCTCTCAACCCATAGCTTGATTCAAGTTTAATACAGAAACCACTAACTTAAATGCCTTAAAACAGAAGAGATTCTGAGTATTCGGTTCAATCTTTTAAAATCTTAAACACAAACTGATCTATCCATTGCTTTTCAGGATTTGAAACAACATCTCTCACACGGGCTGAGCATAAAGACCACCGCTGAGTGTCAGTGGCACACGGATCTCTTTCCACCCAGGAAAAAGCACACCAAGGCATTTTCAAGTTCAATATCCAAGCAATGAAGATTGGCTGATGTCAATCCCCAGCCAGAGTATCTGCAGAATTGTTTTTCAGCACAATTCTATCTCTGTAAAGTGGGTTTAATCATGCCTTCATTTCAGAGGAGTGAAATTGCTACAGTGAAAGTAACACCAGAATGTTATTTCATCATAGTCAAATTCTACAGTGAGTCTTTGGAGAGATAAACTTGTTTCAGATTTTGCATGAAACTTACTGTCACAGTGAAGATAAAACTCTGTACTTACTTCTCTTACACCGGGACTGTCCATCCAGAGAGGGGATAACAGGAACCTGGTGAAAAGAAGTGTATGATCATATTAGAAACAGACAGCAAAATATCCAGCAGTAGCACCCCTTAAAAAAAAAAAAATATAACCACAACACACACAAAAACCCCAAAGCAACATCTACAACAATCAACAAAACATTTTGTCACTTTCTAGACTCTTAATTGCAGACTGTTGTAATCAAGTTAAGAGGCTACTATCCCAGCTAAATATTCCTTCTGTATTCACCTCAAGTAGCACAGATGCCTGAAGCGAGCCAACGCTGGAACTTGAGCCATTGCACTGAAAATCTGGTACTACAGACTAAACCAACAAAGAAGGGGGTTTCCAGTTAAGGCAATGGACTTGGCACTGAAGCAGTTCTGTACTAATTCATGTTCTTGGGGATAGAAAAGATGCACGTGGTAACTTGTTATCACAGAGAACTCTTGCTCAGCTTTTGTACCAGAACCTTGACCTCTATAAATAATTAAAAAACCTGTTTTCCAAAGGCATTGGGATACCTAGCAGAAACTAAGGAGACAGGGAGAAAAAAAAGTGATTTGCCTAATTTCCACTGAAATCAGAGGTAAATGGTTCTAATCTGTATCCTTGGAAATCTGCGATTAGGTAATTCATTAGCACTGGATTTAGTCTATTAAAAGCTGTCCATTTTTCCCTGAACCATACTCAATGCATACTAGAGGAATAAATTTGCACAGGTAGTTTTATTCTGACATTTTCTGGCTTTTTAATCCTAGTCTTCGCCTTCTGAAAAGCATTAATTGACTCAATTTCCACACATGACAAAGAATCCACCAGTGTTAGTAAAACATGAGATTTTACATTCATAGTGACAGAATATTCATTCACATTTAGACTTGACTTAAAAATGTACATGATTTCTACCGTGTTACCCTGAATGAGAACTCTGTCAATTTAAATAACTTTCACTCTTCTCTTATTTGTCATACAGCTTTTATCCCTTCAGACACCTTTTCTTTTTGATCTATATTCTACAACAAACCTCCACAACTTTAACTTTTCCATCTTTTCTGAGAAATGTTTTCTTGTATTTCAGTTACCAGCGGCCTGGTGTTTCATTTGCTCTGGCTTTCTTTGTAACTTTTGTTCCCTTATTTAGCCCTCGAAAACACCCACAGGGAATATTACCTCAGCAGCTTATCAGAGCTGTAAAATTGAGGCTACATTTCCGATGTGCAATGTGCTATCGCAGCACCTTCACGAGGGCATTCTGCATACACCAGGTGAATATTTACTGATGTACTAGCGCAGTAATGACCCACCTGCCTCTGCTCCTCTCTGGGGCACTTTCCGTCTGTAGGGATCAGAACTAACGACAGTCTCTCTGTGCTGCCTGATGTCAGAGCTGAGAAAGGTGTCAAGGATATATAAGAGCCGTATTACTTGCCAGAAAGGAAGAGGGAAAAGGATACTCCAGAGCTAGATGCAAGCGTGGAATTGTTGCATGCACACTTCTTGCTAACCAAGAGGGCTTGCTGGCTTCTCCAGTTAGATCCGTGACCACAAAAAGGTAAATGATTTCCCTTTTTTCTTACTTTACCTGCACTGCAACAGATGTGCTTTCAAAAAGCACAATATCCCCTATTATTAATCAAGAGCATTTTTCAGGAAAAGGATAAGACAACTTAAAAGTAAACTGTACTGGGGACCAGAATTTGAGACTGGGATATGTCAGGAAATGCAAACCAGAGATAAGGGATAGGATCGAAACTGCTGGATGGAAAATAAGCATTTACTGCTGAGAGCTATATTTCTGAAATTGAATTGTGTCACTAAACTTGAGGGGATCATTTTTCTCACTCTAGCCTGTGAAAAAGACTAGCTGCTCTTGATTTAGGACAGAATGGGCATCAGTAATAGGCTATGCTGAAGTGTATTTGGGTTAGCTTTCAGTTTTGAATCATTATTCTTTTCAGAAAGTTTGGAAGGAAAGATGTGCAACCTAAAGCTGTCAGTTTTCTTCATTGCACTTTCTGTCACTCTGAGCTGTTTGGAAGCTACACCTATTGAGAAGTGAGTAACAAATAATCATGTTTACTTCTTTTCAGGGAAAAAGGTGTTCAGATTATTGCATGAGTAGCTTTTGCTTTCGTGTCTCAAATAATATAAAAATAGAGTTATTCAAGCTCCCTATTTTATTGTTGTTCAAAGATTACTGTCTGTGGCTGATGATCTATCTGATGGTACTTCCAAGAGACAAGGATGGATGTTGCCTGTAATGTCACAGAACACATTCTCAGGGCTTAGTGAGGAAATGCCAGAACAACCAGCAGCAAAGACAAAAAGGTATTGATTTTCCTTGTTTCTCCCAGTCATATCAGATTGAATCATGAAGCAAACTTTGTTCCAGTGATATCCTGCTACTTGAGATTCTTTGCTTCTGCTGTTTTTTCTCAAAAAAAAAAAAAAATAGATTAAAATACCCTTCTACTAAATAGAGCTTTTCTGTAAGCGTAAAGATCAGCTTTTCTGTAACAAAAACATCAAAGCATTCAGGGTAGAAAGTGAAATCCAGGGACAAAGTTGCAAATCATTTAATCACTTTACAATTATAACACTTCCATAAATTACAAAGGCTGCAAGTACTACATTACCTTGAGAAGAAAGGTGTATTTTGAAAGTGCCTTCTTTTTTAAAAAAATGTGTCAGATTTCCAAGCCTGAAGGGGAAAAAAAAGAAAACATATCCTTCTTAATAACACTATTGCTCTGCTACAATGGAATCATTTTATAGTATAAATGCCTCTAGTAAGTAAGCTATTTTTTAATCACAGAATTAAATATTAATTTAATAATGGGAAGAAGGAAAAGAAGAAATTGGTTCTGATAAAATTCAACTTGTCTGAAATACATTCTCATTTATAAATTCATAAACTTAATTTCAGGCAACTTTTTAATGAATAAAAAACATTTCAAGATGTATTTGCAATTTGTACTAAAAGATAAGCAGCACCAAACTATTCTTTTCACAGAATCACCAAGGTTTGAAGAGACCTTCAAGTTCATCTAGTTTTGTCAGGCTTTTGACTGAATTTCTTTCAATGACAATTCTGTTATGGATAAATTCAGTACACACATATATATGTATACATAGTTACCTGTTCCTCTCCCTTTGAATATATATTTAAAAAAAACTATTATATGACAATTTTTGTACCTTCCAAAGTATTTTTATAACAAAGTTCTCACATTTTTACAGTTATCACTTTAAAAAAAATATACAAACCCCCAAAATAACTGCAATGCTCAAACACAAGGCATCACCTTTATGAGTGTGGTGTGCCTTACCTGCTTTTCTGGGTCCTAGAACCGTGTCTCACTGGGTGAGTTGTCTCCTGGCAGCATATATTCATTTAAAGGGTACAGACCAGACAGCTAAAAGGGATGGTGGGTTTAGCCAGGCTAGACACGAGATAGAAACCCAGCAGCTTCCTGTAAGGGCTGGAGTTTTAAACTTGGGGTGTCAGGGCCTGATATTGTAGCTTTAATGAAAAAGAGAATTCTGTCTCCACAAACAAAGCAGGATCTCTGTGAGAACCGGTTGCTGTTTGAACCTCTTATGTTAAGAACTTGATTAAAAGCAATAGAAATATCTATGAAAGTCAAGGAGAGGTTCTATCAAGCCCTATCCAACCATTTTCTTTTAATGCAATTACACATTTAAAATGCTAATTGCTTAAAAATTGCTGCATATCTACTAATGAAGAACCAGTATAATACAGACATTCCTTTCACAGCTGCTATTCCATTTGGATTCTTAGATCAATACAAATAACTTCAAAAGGTTATATGACATTTTAGATTACAGATTTAATAATCAATAAACAAAAGAACATATTGGTAACTGCTCAGAGTTTGAAACTGGGAAATTGTTGCTCTTCACAGTAAATTTTAGCCACAAACTGGTATTTAACTCATGCCATATCAGCAAGACCGTATGTCTGTCTGAAGGAACAACACAGCAGTCTAAGAAACAAATTTGAAAACCCAAGCTCTCTCAAGCTAACCATTTTATTGTGATTAAAAGAAAACCCTCATGCTATAAGTTTTACATGGAGTCCTGTAAATGGTCTGTTGGCTCAGATCATAAAATGTTATTTTTAGATATGGATTCTTTCTTGGACACTCTTTAAAGTATCATTCAGCAAATGTTTTTCTCCCACCACAACAGCACTTTCAAGTTGCTGGTGTTTCAAAAAAGTTGTGGCAGTTTTTCAGTAGATGAAATCTCTGTTTAGTCAGAGCTAAGTGGTAGAAAAACAGAGCTGAAGGCCATCCTAAGAGGTACCGAAGTTGGCAGAAGCTGGCAATGCCTGCTACCTCTCATGATATGTGGTGCAGTTGGGAGAAAGAGTCTTTGGGTCTAATCCACTTGGTGTGGACTGGAACATTACCACGCACTTCAGTGAGAGCAGGATATGATTCTGTGGGAACACGAGAACTAAATAAACGTTAGTGATTATCACTATGTTAGTAATCCTCATGATATCAGCAAGAGCTCTAAATAGATTGAGAAGTTCAGCTGAAAATTAAACATTTAGTCATTGCTTTCACTTAGTGTCTTACCTATACTATCATTACAGGTTTTCTAGATGTCATAAACCGCTGTGCAGGATATCAATAAAAACGACATATGACTGTTCAGGTCTCTGCATTTGAATAACCCCCATCATTAAAACTGATAATAGCACCCAGCGCAAGGATTTTTTTCAGGCACAAAGTAGGTGGTGGGAAGATTGTAATGTTCCTGTATTTGTGCACATATTAAAAGAACTCCCACATTAGCAGAGCTCAAATGACTATGAGAAGTGGCACACTCGATTGCTCATCATTTGACTTAATCTTGGCTCTCTTTGTTTCACCTTGGCAGCCACCAGCTGGAGAAGAGGAAATGCAACACGGCCACGTGTGTGACACAGCGCTTGGCCGACTTCCTGGTGCGCTCCAGCAACAGCATCGGGGCCGTTTACTCACCCACAAACGTGGGCTCCAACACATACGGAAAGAGGGACACAGCAGGGCTATTAAGCAGAGAGCCCCAAAACCATGCACAGCTTTAGGGTGTTGAGATGGCTGCTGACACAGTTTTCATCAGAATTTCGGTTTTTAATGTATCGACAACCTCTTGGTCATTTACTACTTGTACAGTCCTACCAGTGCCTTGTTTTCTGTGTGTGTGTGGGTATGTGATTTATGTGCACCACTCCACTATGCATGTACAATGACATGCATAGGCTATTCTTTCAACTCCATTGAGAACTTCAGAAATCTGCTTGTTAAATTCCTTTGTAAAAACCTATCATGATAATAAATGGAAAAGTAATTGCAACAAGGTTTTTTAATCATTATTATTATTGCTATTATTATTATTAAAAGGATGAAAAAGATAACCCATGATGTGTATGTCTTTATAGTCACAGTTTGGTAAGAGAAAGAAATCATCTTAATTAAAGAACAACAAATATCAGAATGCTAGCGAAAGTTATGTCCTAATGAAAGTAAAACAGAAGAATCTTCTGGTTTTGAAGCATCTAGAGCATCTTGTTTTGTACAGCTGAAGGAACAACTAGATGAGAAAAGAAGCTGCATTGTGCACCATAACCATACAATTACACAGTTAACTGACTGGTCTATTTCCTCCATAACATACCTCAAGCAAGGAAAAGTGGTCTTGCAGCACAGACTTCCGTGCCTACTGAGCAGAGGATTTTAATGATTTGCAGTCCTCACTTTAGGATGGTATCAGTAAAATGTAAGCATAATGAGCATAACTGCTTTTAAATATGAATAAGACAAAGCTCTGATAATAATCTAGCAGAAACTCCAGTCCTTGGGTATTCCTTTCCTTGAGCTAGAGTAACGAAGGGAAGAGAAAAAACCAATGAGTAGCTCGAGAACCAAAATGTATCATAGAAACTGGGTAAGTTCTTCCACTGGCATACTTACATTGCTACCGAAATCCAGGGAAACTATTTTACAGATGGGCAGACCTTAATGAAAATATGACAGTGTTGTTTTCTCCTATCTCAGCCCAGAATCAGTGGAGGCTTAAGAACCATGTTTGTTCCTTTAAATTGTTAAGAAAATTTTCATAGAGGTGACATCCTATATCACAGAAATGGCTGTTTTGTCCACACTTTCTCAGTGAAGGGTTCACTATTGTCTGAAAAACATTACTGTCCAATTATGAAAAAAATTCAGCAGAAGCTTAGTTCTGGAGAAGCAAATGAAAGTTTAATAACTGCCTTCAGTTCGTTTGTTTCTGTTATGAAGTATACCTCGAATAGAAACATTTTTGCTAAATTTAATGTTACATGGCATATTCACTTCATTTCACAAAAAATACATTGGAATAAAAATTACTGCACAGAATCCCTACTGTAAAACTATCCCTAATGTGTTGCTATTTACTCTCTTTATTGAGGAAAGTTTCAACCTTCATTAATGTTCTAATGGACATTAATTCTGAATTTTATTGAGAAAACAATTTATATGGTATTAAACTTGTCTAATATTTCTGCCAGCTTGAAATGCTTTCCATCCCAGTTACTTTTGAGTTATGTTCCACACGCATTGTGTGCTTAATTTGTTTTTCAGTTAGAATATTTATGTTTCAGAAAATAAATGAGAAAGTGAGAGGACAGCTTGGAAGTGTCACTGTGACATTGTTTGTACAGAGGAGTAACCAAAGGGAGTCTTCCCTGTGGGTGGGTGCTGATCTCTAGGCTGATCCCAACCTGGAATATAAGCAATTCTTTATGCCTCAGCTTTTGTTTTTCCAGCTTCCATTTGACAAAGCCCAACAAAGCACAGGCTGCCCATGCACAGGACCAGTGGAACTGGGTACATTAATTTCTGCCTTATGCACTCTTGAATCTGGTGGATTTGACACTAGCACCTATTTAACATGGTCAAACCATTTGGCAAATACTGAAAAATATAACTCATATCCTAAATCAGTGAAACCACGGAGAGAGAGAAGAGGGGGACCATCTCACCTGCCTTCAGCTCCTCTTTGTCTAACCAGTTGTCAGAGTTCTCCTGCTATTTGGTGGAGGAAGACAGCTACTTCCAATTCATCCCAGCTTAGACATCTATTTTAGGATGGGATTAATCACTCCCAAAGTGCCTCTATTTCTTCGTTGATGATAGAGAGTGTCTAGACAATTAGCTGAAGATGAGCACTTAACTTTAAGATAACTAGAGTTAGGTGACAGGAATCTCATCTGCATTTGGTATGAACTGTTCAAACTAAAATCAAAGAGAAAAAATTTGGTAAAAAACCCACACCACCACCACCTCAGACTCCAAATCAACTCTCATTCTGAGCTACGTTAGTTAATTCACCAGTCAGAGCATCTTGAGAAATTTCCTTCAGTGAGACTTGTTTCCCCACATATTCCCTTGAGAACACAGCTCTGCTCCCCTTCCTCCTCCTGCTACTGCACTCAGGCCTCTCAGAGAAGAAGGATTTAGCCATAGTAAGCCTGGATACAAGCATATCCTGAGTGAATGAACCAGGAAAAGAGTGGATTGAAAAGGAAAAAAATTAATTAAATAACTAGCTAACTAAATAAATAAATAATAAGCATTTAAGCATTACTTCATCAGCTCTGCAAACAGCATAACCAGAATTTTCAGAATAGGAAAGAAAAAAATAAGTGCCTCTCTGCATTTTTTTAAATCCCAGTAGGTATTTCTCTGCCTCTTCAGGGATGTAAATATTACTTGAGAATCGAGTCTTACGTATCTTGGGTTCCTTTTCAATTCATCTGGATTCCCTACATCTTTCAGAGAACATGCAAGCAAACAAAAAGTACGAAAGAGGAAAATTAAGAATACAAACAATGTGATCAACGTGGCTACATTCCCTTTAAAAAACTAAAAATACTAAACCTCTGCCTTTTAGCGTGTTCTATCAAGTTGTGTTTAAAAAAAGCAAAATAAGGACATAATATTGAATTCCACTAAATGAGAAGGGGAAGAATAAAAGTCATCAAATAAGCAAAAGGAATGTTTAAAAAAAAGATTGTAGGAACATGAAGAATGTTTTAAATGGAATGGTGGGCCCTAGGGTCTAATATTTCTTAGGAACTATGACAGCTTCATAAAAGACAGGATTTATATATTTTCATGATGAATAGAGGTGGGGAAAGAAATTGATTTCACTTGTAAAAGCTTAGGCTAAAACTAAGAAAGCACACAATATTCATGGAACATAATGTATTTTACTGAATAGTAAATTTGGAATTAATAGTTTCAATTTCTATTAAACAATTTAGCTATTTTTCAAATAAATAAGTTTCTTGATGAGAGTTTCAAACACTAGGCTGACAAATCTTCCATTCACTTTTAATGGGATTAGTTATTAGAAAGTCTGGATTTTACTGAACAGCTTTCTAAATTATTTGAAAGGTAATATATTAAAATAAAATATTTTATTTTAATAAAATAAAATCCTTTTTTTTTGCCACCTGAATAAAATCCTTTTCCTGTAATGCACTACTGAGTATCTTTAGTAGCTGCCATCTTCACTCTCTAGATTTATGCTGAGTTTGAGCCAACAAGCTCATTTACAAATATAGTTTGGCAGGTATGGTAGACTTTTTGTTCCGAGTTACAAGGTTAAGTAATTTTTTTGTCTAGGTTCATTATCATATAGAAAAGGGACAGCTCTGCACTGCTTTTGCAATGCAATGAGCAAAAACCTGTGGTTAGGAATGACACATCTCCTTGCTCTATACAGAATAATGGTTGAAGTCACATGAAACAGAATCCTTCTATGGGATGTGAGAACTTCTGTTCCAATCATCCTACTGTTATCTCTGTTTTTTCACACTCAGAAAAAATCCCACATGGAAAAACAAAATATTTTTGTGGAGCTGTGTAAGGCTCCAGAACCAGACTCAAACTCAGACCTGAAATCCACCATTTAAACTAAGTTTTGGTTTAGGAACAAAAATCTGGATTCTCTAGTTTTCCTGGAAACTTTAGACAAATTTGTTTCCAGCTACAATTGTGATGAAAACTATTTGTCCTTAATTAGATTCAGTTAAGAATTATTTCTCTAACTAAAACCTGTCTTAAAATCAAAGTGTTAACAAAAAAGTCTCAAACTAGGAATTATGCATGCCATGAAATGCTAAAAGTCATGTCATCAAAAACTCACTAGAGAATGAGACAGTGATGATAAAACAATAGTTAAAACTGCTGTTCATTGTGCAAGAAATTGTCTCCTTGAATGCTAAAACATCTGAACAAAAAGAATTCAAATGCATTTTAATCCTAACAATAGGGCTGACTTGAGTAACAATCATGCCATAAAGTCACTATTTCCTAGAAATGCTTTTAAAAATACAAAATGGGTTTTAATTATTCAAATTAAGAATCTTAAACCTGCCCCTACTATAACTTTATTTGTCTCCACCTTAAAAGACTCCTTTTGATCCTGCATTAGAGACAATGAACCTGTTTATCATAGGCTCTTTTGCAATATCCTTAATATAAATAATTATAGCACCGCTAAGCTGAGATCGGCTGCAGAACAGCTAGTGGCATGTATTATTTTGCTTTTCAGAAGGAATTAATATACTTGGATGTATCAAAATAACTGGAGTTGTAATAAATAAATAATTACACGTGAATTTAAATTGTTGGAATAAATTTAAATGAAGTGCTACTCAGTATGATTAAAATAGCATTAAATCCAGAACCTGCTTATTATTATTTACACTCACAACAGAGGCAGAACACTTTTTTTTCAAACAGAATCAGTCCTTATTCATCAAGCAGTCCCTTTGGAAGGAGTCAAAGTGGGACTTGCTTCCACTAGGGGAATTGTGCTAAAATTTAAGCAGCCTGTGACTGTCAGTCCAGCACCGAGGAAGCTGAGCTACTTAGCTTTCAGAATATGGGGCATTTTTAAATATCATTCTTGAATGAGCTCACTACCTGTGCTGCATGTCAAACTAGCCATATAACACAGAAAAGGATTTTTTGTGATTTGTTTATTTGTTTGTTTTACAAAAGGGAGGGAGGAAGGAACGAACGAACGAATGAACGAGTCATAAAACTGGAGGGGATAAATAATGTTAAGGTTGCAAAATACGCAAATCATTTTTCCAGGATCAGTAAGCAACTGGCAGGCATTTTTTCATTTCCAAATTGTCTGCTGTGCTATGGTACAGGAAGGAGAGAGGAAAAACTAAGATTGTGGGGCAGAATATTCTTTGTCTCAGAGAAAATACAAATCTGAAACAGCCTGAGACAGTGGGAGATGGTCAAGTGGACCTTCACAGGAAAGATTACCTCACTGCTCCAAGTACAGCTTCTGATTTAGAATGATCACACAGTGATATTAGAAACATTTAGGTTGGAAGGGACTAAGATCATCGAGTCCAACTATTAATCCAGCAAGCCCCTAAATGTCACACCTACATGTTTTTTTTAGCACTTCAGTACCAGTTCTGTAAACACAAACACCCTGAGTGAGCCTAACATAGCACAGAACTACTAAACCACAGTATCTGGAATCGAACAACTGCAGAATAAGTCTCTGCTTCATCCTAGTATTCCTCCTCTTCATTCCACACCTTAGCAAATATAACTTCTGTGAATCACCACTCACAGCTATGAACAAAAGTAATTTAAACCCCAACTTTTTCCACATTTTTTGCATTAAATAATTGGCACTGGAGATGAATGAATGACTCTGCAGAATGATTTCTATCAACTACACCCTAAGCATCAAAGAATCATAGAATATCCTGAGTTGGCAGGGATCCACAAGGATTATCAAAGTCCTGCTCCTGGCTCTGCAGAGAACTGCCCCAAGAATCCCACTATGTGCCTAAAAGCATTGTCCAACACTCCCTGAGCTCTGTAAGGCTTGGGGCTGTGACCACTTCCCTGTGGAGCCTGTTCCAGTGCCCAACCACCCTCTGGGTGAAGAGCCTTTTCCTAATATCCAACCTAAACCTCTCCTTACACAGCTTCATACGTGTCACTTTCAGCTGGATCAGCCTTAGTGCCTGAAAGGAGGCTGCACCCTGGAAGATAGTTAAGACAGGGTTTTTTCCAGAACAGCATGCTGCAAAAAAGACATCACTGTGTCTCTAGAAGGGTATACATGAGTTCAGGCCTCAATCCAGCAGACACAGGAATTTCACTGTACTTTCCTGTCCCTTATGGGATGCTGACCTAAGCACAGAGGCCCCCCATCACCATTTTGTACCCCAGAATCCTCAGCAAAGGTATCCCACAGATCATCCTAGCTAGGGACTGTGCTACAGAACTTCCCAATAGTCTTCCCAGAAAGATCACTCCCACCAGGAGGGATTTTCCCTCTCACTGCAGAGCACAACACAAGAGAACCTGAACTTCGAATGTCTTCATACTGCTGGAGGTTACAGGCTGCCTCTAGAAAGTGCTGCTTGGACTGGTGGTCCTGTAACAGGCAAATCTCCTCCTTTTTAAGGCACTATTACTTTCCAGCCTGGCTTTTTCTCCTTTTTTCTTTCCCCTTCTTGTTTTGGGAAAGTGTGAAGGGAGGAAAGAACCAGTGAACTAAACATTGCTTTGAAAACAGCACAGACAGGAAAAGCAGGCAGGAGAAAAGATAACAGAATATTTTCCAAAGCTGCAGACGGACACAGCTTCACACAAACAGACTCTCAGTCACATGGAGAGCCTGACTTGAATGTGCAACTCAAGCAGCTATGCAGAAACAACGTGGATTCATCTAGTGGCCACATAAGGCAACATGGTACAAAAAAGTTTTCCAACACTGAGGTCAAAAAATTTTGAAAAGGAGGGTGAATACAATTTTGTTGCTTAAAAAAAATTTTTGGCCAGAAGTCACAGAGACTTTCACAGACTTGTATCAAAGTTTCCAACCTTAATCTGTACCCTCCTGCAAAAGCATTCCCTCACATGTTCAGGTAGGTATTTCATAATTCATTTAACAAACTAGAGGGCGCATATATTTCTGAAGTGATTTTTCAGAAAAGTAACAATTATGTTAAGATCACTATCAAGCCAAGAAGTACAAATCAGAGAATCATGGGATATCCTGAGCTGGAAAGGACCCACAAGGATGACTGAAGTCCAGCTTCTGGACCTGCACAGGACAGCTCCAAGAATCCCACCATGTGCCCAAGAGCATTTTCCAAATGCTTCTTTCTACAAAACCTGGCTAGAATAAAAAACACTTGTAAACCAGGAAATAACTTCTGAGTCAATTTAAAACCGCAAAACAGTGTTGTTTCAGATCCCTCGCATCACTAATAAGAGCCTAAATAAACCTGACATTTGTGAGAGTTCTGCAGCACGGCAGCAGCAAAAGAGCCTTGGCATTCAGGCCACTTCCTTCACACTCTGTGTATATCTGTGTGCATGCACTTGAGCAAACACAGCACACGACAAAATTCTGCAGCTTCAGGTAAACGGGAATTTCCTCTTTGCTTTTCATTTGTGGGAAAACTCACCGGTGTTCCCAGTTTCTGCTGGGCCTCAGCTGAGTAACCCAACATTTTATTATTTACAATAGTACTGCCAGAACTAATATCAAAATTTATTTTTATCTTTTTGACAATCTCTTTTTGTCAAAATTCTCCATGATGAGTGCCAAAAAAATAAGAGTATCAGAAGAGTTTTAAATCAGGACACATGTTATTACCTGTTTTGGGAGATGGGGAAGAGTGAGATAAGAAGCATAATTTATTAATATTCTGATCACTGGCCTTGCAGGTAAAGTAGGAAAAAATGAAGGATAGCATGATGCAACTCAGGAGGCACCTAATCAGCAGCCTGGAAAATATCGCAGAGATGTAAGTGAAAATAGAGAACAGCTAAGGTAAAGGGAACTCTATAGGTGGTAGAGCTAACTTTTGCATTTTTGAGACCAAAATGCATCTCAGGGACTCACCAGCACAAGAAGAAACACTTTTGTCTGACCCTCAGGACTCAAAGATCACATGCTTTGGACAGGTTTTCTACATGGAACTAGTTTCGTTCTAGAGGTGAAAATCTGACTTTCTTCATTTCATCATCATATTAGGTAACAAGTTTGAGTAAAGGCTGCAAGATTTAGCCTACTGCTGCTACATGTCTATGGAAAGAATCAAGATTGTGCATGTTTTAGGAAATTGTTTTGTTTACCCTCTATTCAGCATCACAAGCAAGAGACGCGAGTGACATCAATCAATGATCATAAATTTTACTGCCTGTGTATTACACTATATTTATTTATATATCCTGAAAGGGACTGGAGATTGGGTAGGTGACTAATGCTTAGGTTATAAATTGCTCAGAGGAGAAAACTAAACATAACTGTGAACTTCCTCCTCATACAAATACATCCATCACATTCTAATAATATGAACTGCAATTCTAATCAAAACCGATCTGAACATTTTTTTTAATCCAAATATCTGCATCCAATGCATATTCACTCACCAAGTAAGATTCTTGAGTTTATTGGGTTGTATTACTACAGAATTAAAGAACTAGAGAACTAGCACAAATCAGCTTTTCTTGTGTCTTCCATATCCCATAAAATCTCTTTTTCCCCCTCAAAGTTTGCATAATATCTGATCACTGGAATCAAAATATCCATCAGATGAGTTGCCACAGACTGTGAACTTGTTATTTTACATGCTGGGTGCCACTCTGTGCCTCACAATCTCTCTTTGGAATACCTGTTTGAAAAATGCCTGGTGTTTCAAACTGAAAAAGATAAGCTGGAGACAAGACCTAAAGAAATTGTGTACCTGCCTCATCATCTTCCATGGTGTTTGTTATGCTCTCAAACCTATTAAACACTGCTCATAAATAAACACTGTTAACTATTTCACTGTGTCTTTAAGCAGGCAAGGATGTAGACATAAAAATTACAATGGTGGTGTGACAATCTGCTTAGAAAGCCATTTTCTTTGGGCAACATATTTTGCTATGACTACCAGCTTCAATTGTCAGAGTACTGTGGGATTCTTCTTTGCAAAACAGCAAGTTTGATAGTGAAATCCAAGTAAGTCTTCAGACTTTTCAAAGCAAAACTGAGTAACAAAGTCACTCACACCACGTATCAGGCAATGTTTAAATACAAAGCCAGTCCCAAAAAAGCCCAAGTGCACAAGCACATGATAAAACAGGAATATTTTGACTAAGGATGTATCACTCAATATCACCCATTATCATTCTGTTTAACTCTACTTCTGTTAGTGACTTATACACTCTTTAAACCTGTGTCCTTTTCCCCCACTTTCTATATAATGCTTTTACTTTTCAGTGCATTAAAGGCTGTTGTTGCAGCCACGGAACACTCCCATTGCACTTTTCTATGCCCAATATGCAACAAATAGTAATAAGACAGCCTTCTCCTGCTGATCTGACCCCTGCTCTCCTGTCCCTGCAGCCTCTTGTCTCCAAACCCTTCTAGACACTCGTGGCAGCTATCATGCTATGCTGCCTCTCAGAACAAATATGTTACTTGAAATCCATAAATCAGTGCCACCTGGAATAGGATTCTGCAGCAATCAGTTGCTACTGCCCACGGAATCAAAAGAAAACAGAAGTGCCCAGACTGGCCACACACTTGAATATGATTACACAGCTGAAGTCATACACAAGTAAAACTGTTATATCCCAAACGAAAGAAAAACTTTTCTAGTGAAGCACAGAACAGCATCAATTTCCACAAATGAGGCTTAGCCTTAACTGGACAGGGGATGATTGCTCTGAGCCTGTGGTATGACAAGAACATGAAAGTCACTTCTGATGGCAAGGCAGAAGAGACCCAGTGCCCTCATCACCTCCCCATTACCAAAACTGACCCCTTCCTCCCTTCTACCTCCACATCACCAGTTCCTCTCTGGCAAGCCATGAGGTATTGATGGCCACCCACACTCACCCTTGCTCCAGGCTGCACCTGACAGATGGCTTAGCACTGACTGAGTGAGACCTGCAGCCCCACACTGCCCGGAGGGTTCTTCACTCCTCCCACACCCAGGTCCACTCTCTCCAGCAGAGCAGCCACGTCCAAGCTCAGTGTTCCAGCTGCTCATCTCTCTTTCAAAGAAAACTTAGGAATAAAAGCAGCTGTGAGTCAGGAACACAGCCAAGTTTGTTTGCCCTTGAAAGGAGGTGGTCACACACAGTGAAAGACAAAATCAGCAGAGAACTCCTAAGGAAATATATCCACCCTACTATCTCCTCTAGGCATTAGTCAAAAGCTCCACAAGTTGGGCAGCAAGATAACATTGTCACAATCCTGAGGTACATCTCTTTTGTGCTTTTTCAACACAAATAAAGGAAGCCCCAACCTAAGGGCATACACATTGCCAAGGAGGAAACACCTTACTGATGGGCCAGGGTTCCCTCTCACTGTGTGTAAGAGTCAAGCAGTTTCTTTACTTAGTGCCAGAAACCTCCTCAGAATATAGTGGCAACTTCTAAAAGGAACAGGGTCAGCACAGAAGGCTTAAAGTGCTTAAAATAACTTTCAGAGACAGAAACTGAGATCATACATACAAGTGTACATTTGCAATAACACCCATAGCTGACTCCTGCAAGTCAGCAGGAGGGCATTTCCACAGAATGAAACTTTTTGGAAACAGACAAGACAAGGGCTAAATACTTGGAGAGCAGGAAAAATGTTTTCTTCCTGAGGTCACCCCTAAAATGTGAAAAATGGGAGTCAGAGAAGCTTGGTTACCCACCATTTTCCCTTGAAAATTTCAGATGCTGGCACTATTGTAGGCTATAAAGGGAGTGAAATACAGGGACACCTTCACACTGGGGACCCTCTGGCTGGAGAAAACTTCCAGGTAGATGACAAAGCAGAGAGTAAAGCACACTTTAATTCTCAGCACGCATGTGGTTCATCCACCAGGGCACAAGGGTCCCCACACTCCTTTGCCTCCTTCCTTCCGCCAGGAGAGCAGTTTGGAATTGTCCTTGCTGCTTCTGCAGACAGCAGTCCATGGGAGTCAGCAACGGGGCTGAGGTTCACCCTCCGCTCTGAGTGATGGACTGTTCCACATGGAGTCACCAGTTTCAGTCCGTGGTTGTCATGAGTCAACACCTTTGTCATGGAAAAGGGAAAGACAACCTCAAGGATCCTGGACCAACGCTCGGGCTGCCTGCAAATCTGAAAGTCCTTAACTTCTGCCATTGAGGCTGACAAGATTAAAGAAATACAGACACATGGAAAGGCATTTAGTGAATTCACAGATACACATGAGCTCATTCCTTTCTTACAGGAGTCCCTGATCTTGCACTGAACTCTTATTTTCTCCATTAGCCACCATCTCAACAACCAACCAGCACTGCTCAGGCCATCAAGGAAGCAATGCTACCAGTAGGGAACTGCTAAGATGGTTGTGGGTGTGGAAAAGTCCGTCTTTATTACCACTGTGGCTCTGTTCTTCAGAGATACTCTTCCAAGCCTTCCATTTTTGTTTAATCAGACTGAATCATGAAGTTTTCTTACCGAACTAAGAATCCAGTTAATAACAGATTTGCTACAGGTTAACAAACTCACTCTGTGTATGAAATATCAGCAATGAGAATCAACTTATCTGATTAATAAGAGTCAAACTATATTAAATAAGGGGCAAACACTACCTCTACAGATATTTGTATCTGATGGCTACAGGTTTCAGAGGAGCACAAACCAGCACAATTAGTGGAAAGGCTGAGTTGGGGGAAAGGAGGTAGAAAATAATCAAAACACTATCAAAACAAAAATAAAAGCTCAGTGATTGTAATCAAACAGTAGGAAGGGCTGAAGGGTCCTCAATACTGTGATGTGCATCATTTCTGGGGGATACGAAGAATTAAAATAACTCCTAATATTATTTAGGTTCAGGGCTTACATTAGGCATTAGAAAAGAAGACAAAGAAGAAGAAAAAGCACTAGGCAATGAAACGTTAATAGAAGTTATATATAGCTCTTAATAAAAAGAAAACAATCATATGAAAAGTAGGTGAGTTAGAGAAACGAGAAATTAATATGGGGAGAAAAAAAAGAAAAAGGAAAACAAGTTGAAATTGAGAACAGTAATATAACTCTGCAGCACACAATCTGGAGAACAGAAAGATACCCCAGAGGCTGTTTTTATACCCTGAATCTGCACAGGAAAGGCAAGAAAAGTTAAACTGGAAGAGACATTCAAAGAATATAGAAAGTGCTAATCAGAGAGCTCACAAACAATTAACAAAGGTAAAAAAAAGAAATCCATTCACACTAAGCTCTGGAAACAAACAAACAAACAAAAAATATACAAGTAGCACTCCAGTCAGATGGGGATTTGAAATCATTTCTACCATACCCCAGCATACACATTCTTCTGCAAACATAAATAGAAATCATGGGAGCTAAAGGGCTCTGTGCTAGCAGGAATATGATTCTGAATACGACGTCTCTTGTATTGGGCAAAAGAACAGAAGAAACCTGCCAAGAGCCTAAGAAAAGGCAAAAAGTTCCTCCACTAAAGTGCCTAAGGCAATTGGAACGGGAAAAAGGTTTTCCTTAAATCTAAGATACTCATAACCCACATGTTGAGGTATATATTTCTTCTAAAAGGGATTTACATTACAAGAATGCCAGCAGAGTTTTATCTGATGACTCAGGCCATTGGAGTGAAAATTTAGTCAATTATTCTTGATACAAGTCACTCCTTACTTTTCTGGGTTATGTTTGTTTCAGGGACTCATTTGGTCCACTACAGAAATTTAAGGAGCAACACTAACTTCCAGAAGAAAAACAAAATTAAAAATGTGCAGCCTCTCTCCTAGTTCATGATGGAATCTGTTAAATTCATTGTCTTGGGAGCTTAATTCTCTTTTTCAAACTGAGGCATTTACAAAGTGATAAAATCTACTGAGTTTTCTCCCAACACCTAGTGCTCAGATAAAGAAACAGCATCAGTTACGTTGCTGATGAGAATTCTGTATTTCTCCCCTGTTCATTCTGCATTCAGTTTTGCTCAGCTAACACCCTTCTCTCACTGGGGCTCCTTGTCCTTCTTCACCTCCATGTTCCACACACTTCTCCCATACCTGCTGAATTCTGCATATGCTTCAATCTTTTCCTTTTCAGCCAGGTAAGAGACAAAGTGCACAGAATAACTGTTAATTTCTTATCTTCCACACCCTCGCTAGACTGCAGCCTTTTTAAGGGGAGGTAGGAATAATGGCACAATCTTTCAGCATTGTATTGAAGTCCTCTAGGCTCCTCTCTACTCTGGGAGAGAAGAAAGTGGAGCAGTTGACAAATACTGAAGAGGTTTTTTTAGACCAGCTTAAAATTTATTAGCAGGCAGGAATTTCCTTCTTGCTCACATGATGGCTCCAACCTTGAACAAACTTTTGAGTCACATGGCAGAAAAGAGAAGATAAGAGCTACTCATCCCATCAAGAATCTCCTGAAGTGCTACTGAGATCAAAAACTGGCACCAAACACTGAAAACCCTTTCCTGTCAGGTGAGATACATGATACCTGGCAGTGTAATTTTGATTTTATATCAATTACTTGACTTTCCTTTCTTTAAACACAAAATACCTTTCGTTCAGGAAACACAGGTTTGATAGCTTTTGCTGACACGTCTGAATATAAATAGCTTTTTCCATACTCACATGTGCATTTGGACACTCACAGACATGCAAGGATTGAGAACACTTCTAAAATTATTTCTATATCTTGTTAACTGACTGAATTTGCTGGAAAAGACAGGAAAATGCTAGTCACAACAAAATTCTGGAACTGAACAGCCACAGAGTGAAAGTTAATACAATCTCCAAACAAACCTAGCAATACCATCAGCATTAGCTAGCCCTGAAACCAGTTCTCCCCATTAACAAGTGACAGGACTAAAGGAAATGGCCTCAAGTTGCCCCACGGGAGGTTTAGATTGGATAGTGGGAAAATTTTCTTCACCAAAAGGATTATCAAGCATGGGACCAGGGAAGCGGTTGAGACACCATCCTCAAGGTGTTTAAAAAATGTGCCATGTAAAGACACGGTTTAGTGGTGCATTTGTCAGTGCTGAGTTAACAGTTGGACTCGATGATTTTGAAGGTCTTTTCAAACCTAATTTATTCTATGCTTCTGTTATTCCTGGGGAATTCTTTCAACAGTCAGGTTTATACTCACATTTCCCCCATTTTCTCCAGTTATAAGTTAAGCAACAAACATGGATAGCATCCACACAAATACACATCTGCCCTCTTACTAACCCCATTTAAACACCAGCAGGTCCAGCTGAATTTTGCCCCTGATATGGATTGCTCTCTACATGATTGTTGTCAGTAGGAACTTTACAGGACTTCTTTAAAAATGAGGGCTGAGGGCTTTTTTAGTCCATGAGAAGAGATCACAAAGAAAAGCTAAGAGCAACAAAAAATTGAGGACATTTCGCTTCAGCCTGTCCTTGATAATAAATTCTGCTTTATAGAATCATAGAATGCTTAGGGTTGGAAGAGACTTTAAAGATCATCCAGTTCCAACCTCCTGCCATGGGCAGGGACACCTTCCACTATTCCAGGTTGCTCCAAGCCCCATCCAACCTGGCCTTGGACACTTCCAGGGATGGGGCAGCCACAGCTTCTTTGGGCAACCTGTGCCAGGGCTTCACCACCCTCACAGAGAAGAATTTCTTCCTAATATCCAATCTAAACCCACTCTCTGTCAGTTTGAAGCCATTCCCTCACGTCCTGTCACTCCAGGCCCTTGTCAATAGTCTCTCTCCATCTTTCCTGTAGGCTCCCTGCAGATACTGGAAGGCCACCATTAGGTCACCCCAAAGCCTTCTGCAGGCTGAACAATCCCAGTTCTCCCAGCCTTTCCTCACAGGAGAAGTGCTCCATCCCTCCGATCATCTTGGTGCCTCCTCTGGACTTGTTCCTACGTCAGCAGGTGTTCCTTCCTCTTTCTCTTCCCAAAAAAATGAAAAATCTACATGATGCATCAGCACTCCTGCAACCCATTTTTCTGACAGTCTGCTGTCACTTATTGCAATAAATACTCTTTCCTGCCTGCGAGTTGGAGCAAATGGGCTGCAGGACAGTAAGAAAATTTTCATCACTTAACGTATTATTATAATGATAATATAATTTATTATTTATTATGATGTTTGATCTTCAGTTACCTTTGAGTAGCCTTTTTTCACCAGAGATATACCTGGAATTGTAACCCTCCAATCCATATAGTCAACAATAAGCAATCATTGGATTTATATGGTTTTTCTAATACTTTTCAGATGTTCAGAAATAGTATCAGAGTATTTCATTTATCATCAGTACTGCCTGGCTATACAGCTTATCTTCTAACACAAACTATTTCAAAAATATTCCTGTGAATGTGTGCTGTGGTAAATCACATTTCTAAATTGACCTGTATTTAACATATTAGCATAATGTGATGTAACTTTTATAAAAGATGAATACTTCTTTCTCTGAAAAATGTGTTTATTAAGCAGGGCCTTAGGGTGCCCAACAAAGTCAACGAGTGTTTTGCTTTTGCTTTAAACCACACAATCCTCTCATTATTCTCTACACTGAAAAGGACACTGTTTGCTGTGTCAACATAGCAAATGTCCAACAGGAAATACTGGAGTATATGAAATAGCATATTTATTTGTCAAAATACTTTTGAGGAGAAAGGCTTGTTTGTGGATGTGAAAAGACCAAGGGACAGTTTCTAGCTTCTCACTGCTTTTTTGTGGTAACTTTAAAGAGTACTACCTAAACAAGGTAAACACTTTCAGAATCAGGTTGCAAAAGATGTGCTATTTAACACTCTTGCATTTTTTTTTTTAATCATATATTGAAAAGAAAGGAAAATTAAAGATCATTTTAAAGCAGAAATCTGTTCCTTGACTTTGTAAACTAAGGTGGCTTGCAGCCAGAAGAACTGTGCTGACTTACATTCCTGACTCAGTCCTTCATTTTGTCACCAGTAAATTCACAGGCATTCTATACTTACTGAAGAATATTTTCCAAAACTGATAAAAAACAAATGCAAAAGTTGGCTGTAACCTGAAAGAGGTTTTCTAAACGTGGATTTTTCAAAGGTAATGTCCATAGTATTCATACTTACATAAGCCCCCATTTTCAGATCCCAACAAAGTGATTGTTAAGGTCATGCTTTTTCTGTCAAACAAGATTTTGATTTTAAAACTAGACCAACATATTTATAATTTTATGAATTCTACGCAGAAGACAGGGTCATGCTGACCTTTTCAGAGAAATTATAAGACAAAGGACAAAGTGATCCTGATAGCATCCTGCTATTAGAAAAAAATTCATGTTCCAAAAACTTCGATCAAGTTGAACCTCTGAGGCACCAGCAGAGTTAAATCACAGCGTCTGTGTGAAAATGAATCATCAAAAGGGACTAATGAAAAAAACATTGCAGAAGAGTTTCTCCCTCTGAAAATGATTCAGAGAANAGAAAGAAAGAAAGAAAGAAAGAAAGAAAGAAAGAAAGAAAGAATTAAAAATAAAGGTGGAAAGTTATGCAGTCAGAAAGCAAGAGGCCAGAAGACAAGAAGTATGCTTTATGTACAGCATTTTAATGGGTAGATGTATACTGGCCACAGTTGCTC
Source organism: Cnemophilus loriae (assembly GCA_013397755.1). Taxonomy (NCBI): domain Eukaryota; kingdom Metazoa; phylum Chordata; class Aves; order Passeriformes; family Corvidae; genus Cnemophilus; species Cnemophilus loriae. The sequence continues at coordinate 24,489 of VZTF01006716.1, read as the reverse complement.
AGAAAAGGAAAACTTGTTTACTATGTTGGTTATTGCAAAGCTTTATGATAAATTCATTTAATTTGTAACACTCTTTCTTCCACTTAAATACTATTTACAGATCAGCCTAAGCAGAACTCGTCTTAAAATGCCACACCTCAAAACAGGCTTCCTACAAACACCAGAGAAACATCTGCCATTTTCCTGTATGTCAGACTGGTCAGAGGCTTAAGACAGGCAATACTCAGCCCTCATCATGTCAGAATTACAATCCCTATTCCTCTGCTACTGTTCACATGGGAATTGGTAAGGCACTCCTACAACAGTATGTTTAGATTAGACATTAGGAGGAAATTCTTCTCTGTGAGGGTGGTGAGGCCCTGACACAGATTGCCCAGAGAAGCTGTGGCTGCCCTATCCCTGGAAGTGTCCAAGGCCAGGATGGATGGGGCTCTGAGATGTGTGGTCTAGGAAAAAGGTGACCCTGCCCATGGCAGGGGGTTGGAACGAGATTAATTTTAAGGTCCCTTCTAACCCAAACTATTCTATCATTCTAAATATTTTTAGGAAGTCACTAAGTGCAATTTTCCTTTCTGCCTGTCTTGTGCTGTTAGAATTATGATTTGTCAGACATTAAAATATTTTTTTAAAATAAGAGCCTTAAAATGTTGTAGGGTTTTCTTGTCTGTTTGTTTCATTCTGTGTATGGGAGTACACAATTTTTCTAATGGGATATCTATGCTAAAGACAAAAATGCCACAAGAGATTTACAGCCCATCCATGTAAGTAAACCACCAGGTATTTCCAATAACTGACAGTTAAACCACTAGATTTTCTAAGCCCATTGTTCTGAAAAAGTAATGGTTATACCTGAAATTATCTCTAGCTGCAAAGCTCTCTTGATCAGCATGTCTACTGAGTAAACTCTGGGTCTGCATGTGTAAAAAACACGAGTAATTGTACATCTTATTCAATTTTTTTTCCAGAAGGGATTACTTCTGGGGTTATTCTCTTCTGCAAGAATGAGATTTGAGTTGCACATGATACTTGCAGAAGTCTCACATCCCATGATATTTCTCTATTATGTAGTATTTAAACTGTCATTGCTGTAAGAAATCAAGGTCAGGGGAGAAGGATCAACTTCCAGGTAGGAGGAACAAATAACTGAAGTTTTGGATTTTAAAATATACTTCTATGTATCTACTTAGCAGTATAGCAGCACTTTCCCCTTCCTAGCAACATTTGTTCAGTTTGGTCTGAATTCCACATCAGCCAGTGCTGCTTTTTCAGGTGCAAGCATTGTATTTATCCAGAGATACATGTTGGCAAACAGATATGTTTGATGGGAAAACATGCAGAGCCATCAAAACATGCAAAACTTGATAATGCTCCAGGAAAAATTTTGTTTTGTGGAGTGCAAGAGGTGACCCCACAAAGGAAATAATAAATTTGTCAAAAGTAAATTTGTCAAAAGGAATGTAGAATGTGGCCTACAAAGATCCTGCAAGAAAACTACAGTCATTACGGAATATTCTTATGATCTCTGCAAATAGTCAGTAGCATTTGGTACTGATTTCATTAAGTCCTCAGTTAGAGCAAGCTGAGATAGGCCTAGCACTTCTGTACAGTCAAAGCAAAGTCACACAGGAAAATAACAGGAGATTATCTCGGTTCCACTCCTTACTCGGAATGATCAAGGATGATCAAGCTCCATTTCCAGAACTACAAATCACAGCACGACTTCTTGCCATCACTTGCTTACCTGTGAATCAGGTAAAGCATTCTGAGATCACGAGATGAAAGTGGCCTTAACACACCATAAAAATTAATGACACAGAAAAAAAAAAAACCAAAAAAACCCAAACAAACAAAAAACAAACAAACAAACAAACAAAAAAAACAAACCACCCCAAAAAAACCCATAAAAATAAATTGGTTAAGCAAATGCCTTTAAGTAAATCTAGCTTATAGTCACGATGCTACTAAAGCCCCTGGTTTAGAATGCAACTTCTTACTTATGGAAAAACTACAGAGTTTTGTAAGTATCCGTACATAGAATTATCTGTATATATCCCATGGTGTCATACATCACAGATACTACCACAGAGCATGGTGTCCTCTGTTGCAGCAAGAAGCCATGTAAAATAACAACATTTTAGAGTTTTAGAACACTAAGTAGAAATCATGTACTGAATTAAATTCTTAATGGCAAGGCACCTGAGACAGAAAAGCAGGAAATAACCTCATGTATAATAAGCACTACAGTTGTTCATCATAAGCCCCTGAAGAAATGACAGAAGAATAAAGCAGTTCACAGAAAAAGTCTCTGTCTCAGTTCTGATGGTTTCATTTATCAACAAACAAGTTTAGCTCCGTGACAACACTACATTAAGGGAACTATTGCTAAATGAGCCCAAATGTTATTTGTTTTCCCTATCAAAAGTTATTAGTGTCAGAACCACTGCCAACATACAGGCTTGGAAAGAGAGACACAAAAGCTGGTTGTTTTAGGCTATTCTTTCAAAGCACAGTTAAGACTCTGCATGGAGAGAAGCCTTTTACCTCACCTCATGCTACCGTGGCAAGTCAGGAAACAGCACAAAACCTCAAAAAAATAAAGGTTAAATCTTTATCCTAGATGAAAATCACCTTGGGGAGAATCACATGTACATGACTAAATCACCAGTGAGCATTTTATATATATCTGTGGATACCCTGGGCTGCCTGGCCACATCAACACAGGGACATTGCTTCGCCCAGCTGGCCAGAATGGATAGCCAAAAATGATCTGCAGACACAAGGTGTTTGAAGCACCTGCTTTAGAATTATCCACAATATTAACTTACATGCTATTTTTTCCAGAGTGTAGATGATTAAAATCTTGGTCCAAGGGCACAGGGACAAGGGGCATCTCTGGCTGTATCTAAACTACCAGTTCCCTCCTGCATTGATGGTGCATTGAAACTTTGCAGGAAGAGGCAGCAAAACCATTTTGGCAGCAGCCTCTGCATTAAAATACACCCAGCATTGCACCAGGTTTTGATCTCAGCAGGAACTTGTTGTCCAACGCCAGGAGGCAGCCCAGAGGCAATCTTCTACACAATGAGGATGACCAGAGCACCAGGAGATGGATAAGAGGTGCAAAGAACTGGAGATGTACAAAAACACGCAGATAAAAACATTTCTGTTAGGTTTTAATTACTAACTAACCAACTAACAGGTTTTAATTCCCTCATGCTCCCTCACGTGGGACCTCCTATGGTCTCTGCCTGGGAGCCCTGCAGAAGCTCTGGCTGGGCTTCGGTGTGCATGTACCTGTCCCTGGTGGGTCTGCAGCCTTCCCTGGAGCTGTGCCTCCTGGTGAGATTCCCTGGATGCACCTGGCTCATCACATGCAATACGCGGGGCTGCTGATAAGCCCCTTACCCAGGACCCATATGAGGGGCGCAACCTGCATGAAGGTCACCCCAACTCCAGGCTTGTTCTCCCACTGAGAGCAGCTCTGCTTCCATGGCCCCCTCAAGCAAGACTGCTCTCCTCACATGCTCCTGCTCTGCCAAAAAAGTATTGCTATCACCTTAGAAAATCTAGATTCTTTTATTAATAGTTCAGAGGAAGTATGGTTCTGGGAACAGCATCTCTAAGTGCTCAGGACAGCAGGAAATAAGCAGATGCAGCGACGCTGGCCATCGCAACGATGCTAGAGAGGAGGGGAGGGAGGGAAAAACACATACATAAAAAAAAAGCTATATGGAGAAAAATAAATTTTCTATCCTGAAAGCTTATCACTTCCCAAAGCTGAATTGTGAGCCAGATAATTTGCTGAGGTGGCTCTGTGCTTGACCTAGCTGGGGCCAGGCTTCTCTTCACTGATGACCATCTGTCCAGGGGCAGTGCAGGTGACAAGGGAAGAGGGTGCCTGGAAAAGGAGAAGTGTCACAACCCCTAATACTGTAAATTTCCCTGGCAGAACTAATCCAGGCTGCCATAGGCAGTGACAATTAATGGGAAGTGACACAACTGTGGTCTGAAAATGAGGTAACAGAATAGAACTGTCACTATGCTTCCCAGGGCAATGATAAATGATGTCATCTCTATTTCAGGATGTTTCAGGTGAAAAGCAAGCTTTAACCACACATATTAGAGAAGAAAAATGAAAAGGAATTACACCCAAAAATAAAAAAATTAGGTTACTGTTATACTGCATACATTTGGCTTGCATTCTTGCTATGTACCACCTCATTGTGCACACTGAAAATCTCTGCTCCTTTCCCTGGCTGGATCCTGGCTGAGCAAACAGGCCTTGCTCTGTATCTAAGAACATATCCATTCCAACTATTATTTTGCTCTCCACATGGTTGATTCACAATGGGTGGGTTACAGAGTGGTTACAAGGCTCAGGTAATCCTTAAAAGTTATCCACGGGATTCCCCATTTCTGGGGAAACTATACTGGCTTCCCTTAGCAGTCAATCGGTCCAATTATACTTTTCATATGTCTTTTCTCCTGTTTCTAAATTCTGAGTTTGTTTACATATTTGCTTTTGTCCAGACAATCTTAAAGGAATGGGGAAGCTGTCAAGATTTCATTTTTAAAAGCTAGCACTAACACAAGCCACACATAGGGTTTTACATTAATATTTTATTTGGCAAATACACCAATCTCAGAACAAATCATACTATTCATGAAACAAAATATTCTCCATGCAGATTAGCAGTCCCTTCACACCAGGAGGTTAAAAAATAAGTATGTTGTCTGCTTCCAAGAAAAAAGGCCTAAAAAATGGTACAAGAATTTGCATGGTGTTTCTCCCAGTCAGCTGCTCACATACAGGTGCCTTACAAAAAACAATTAGAAGGGCTTCATACGGCATGCTTAGGAGTACACAGGACAATACTGATTTCTCTTATTTCTGAACCTCAGAGTGTTTTTAACTGAAGCACTTTCTGACTGTGTATTAACTAAAGAGACCATCAGAACCAAGTTCATCTCAGACACGTGAAGCCTCATGAAAAGTGTTTATGGATGAAGTGCTCTTTAGAGGCTCACATCTTTTCTGCTTTCCCGTAACAAAAGCAAGCTTAAAGATTAATGTTCCAGTAAGAGCCATAACAAAATAAACTTCTCACAGATCCATGGTAATAATGTTTACTCGCACTCACAGAAATGAAAGCAGAACCCAGTCAACATATTTTCACTGGCAAACTCCTGAATGTTTTTGCTAACTGCTGTACTTTCAACTAATAAAAATATTATGACAGCACAAAACATTCACTTAGCTGGTATTTAACTAAACATTAATTTATTTTCAAGTCTAATATGTCAAAATTACAATGCTTGGCACACAAATGTTTCTAGAAAGAAAATCCTAGTAGTAATCATTGCAGAAATAAAGAAAACATACTAATCTCTGAGTATCTTGTTGAAGAATACATCAAAAGCAGCCAAACTCTGCTTTTGAATGCACTGAAATGACAATAGAACGCATAAGCATATTATAAAGGCATTTCCAAGCAGCCTAGTGGTGAAGGCCACTGAACATTTAGGAGTTAGCACAGCACAGAGCAGCTGTCCCAGCTCGGCAGGTTCAGGTGTGTGCTGCAGTGCAGGAACAGCCTGGTCTTCCTTCATCCTGTATGCATCCCTTGGCCTCAGGACGAATTTATCCTGCTAAGTGTAGTGAGGAGTCTGTTGTCAGCTCCCACTCAGCACGGGTGATTACACCAACCGCATGGCCTTGCCTTTATCTAAGAGTGCAACGAGTTCTCACGAGAACACCTTTTTGTTTCACAGTAAAAATGATTACTAGAAATGTTTTCACGTAGGAGAACCCTATAAGAGCCCAAAGGAGCACGGCGCCGGTAACCTTTCCACCGACGAGACCAGCACAGCACGCTGCGCCCCGACTCGAAGGCACCCCCGACCGATCCCGCATCGCCCGGCGTTCCCAGCTCCTGGAGGGCCGTAAGATTATGCGCAGTTCTCCCCTCTTAGCTCTGGCCATGGGGGTTTACGCGACACTCCAGCTCCTGCCGGGGCCATAGCCCCAGGCATCACCCCCGGCGTGCTGCAGGCGGGACCCCCCTGCAATCGCCGCTCCGGAGCGGGCACGGGGCAGCGGGAGAGAGCCCCTGGAAACACTGCCCCGGAGCGGGCACGGGGCACCGGGCGGGATCCCCTGGAAACACCGCTCCGGAGCGAGCACGGGGCACCGGGCAGGATCCCCTGAAAACACTGCCCCGGAACGGGCACGGGGCAGCGGGAGGGACTCCCTGGAAACACCGCTCCGGAGCGGGCACGGAGCACCGGGAGGGATCCCCCTGCAATCNCCGGAGCGGGCACGGGGCACCGGGAGGGATCCCCTGAAAACACTGCCCCGGAGCGGGCACGGGGCACCGGGAAGGATCCCCTGGAAACACCGCTCCGGAGCGGGTACGGGGCACAAGGCGGGATCTCCTGAAAACACTGCCCCGGAACGGGCACGGAGCACCGGGTGGGATCCTCCTGCAATCGCCGCTCCAGAGCGGACACGGGGCACCGGGAGGGATCCCCGTGGAAACACCGCTCCGGAGCGGGCACGGGGCACCGGGAGGGATCCCCGTGGAAACACCGCTCCGGAGCGGGCACGGGGCACCGGGAAGGATCCCCTGGAAACACCGCTCCGGAGCGGGCACGGGGCACCGGGCGGGCCGGGGTCCGCGCCGTTCCCGGGCCGTCCCCGTGGGCTCGGGGCAGTGAGGCCGCAGCCCCACAGAGCCCGGCTCAGCGCGGCCCTGGCCGGCCGGGACCGAGCGGCGCTGACCCGAACACGGCCCGGCTCCATCACCCCCGGCCGGCAGCCGCGTCCCCTGGCTCGGGAACCTCCCGGCACAGCGGCGGCTCCCTCGATGGGGGCTGCCAGGGAGGAGCGGTGCCGGACGCGGTCATCGCTCCGGGCCGCTTGCAGAGGCGCGGCTGTCAGGACAGGGGTGGGCCTGCCGTCGGTCCTTCAGGGCGGCTCTCCTTGGGAGGGAGAAAGGGAGAGTATCTTTTGGATGTGGTGAGGTGTCTCTTTAGCCTCCCAGCCTCTCCCAGCTGCGCCGCAGTAGAAACGGGATGAGGGCGGCGGGCGGCCCCTTCCCGGGATGGCTGGGTGCTGCTGGGTGCTGGCATGTCGGCAGTGGGTTGTGGCTTTTCTGCAGCTCATCTGTTGAGGGTATGCAGCCCCTGAGTGATGGAAATACGTGCCCTTGCACCAAGAATAAAAGTGATGAATGTTAACCTACTGGGGGGAGTGGGAGGCGGGCGGGGCGAGCAGAAAAATTGGATTAAAAAGTTTCTCGCAGCCAGAAGGCTGCCCAGTTTATCATGGGTGACGATCAAGCAGGTTTAGTACCACTGGTGAGAAATGCCTAATTTAGTGCTTAACAGGGAAAATGCTCCTTCAGGGTGTCAGGAAAATCCACAAACGCCAGAGGTTTATGTCCAAAAAGGAGGCAGAGGAGTCCTGCAACTTTATTCGAATAAAGGGAGAGACACCGCTGGGGCGAGGTTTCGGAGGACGCTATCTCCTTTTATCCTAAACTCCCGGCCGCATGTTGCCCTCTTCCTTTCTCCATCGGCTGAGGTACTAGGAAGGTACAGCCTTCCCGAACCACCTATCACATATTCTCCCTTGAACCTGTTGTTTTATCCCAAAGTGCAGAAGTTCAGGCTTGTGCAGACCCTTGTCTGTTTCAGGCGCCAAGCTGTCTGGGCTCTGCAACAAACCTGCTGCCCAAAGTCAGCAGAGACATTAAGACCCGTTTCAAAGACGTTAACACCCATACCTTCACCCATCGAATTGTTTGTAAAGACAAAATCTGATGGCTCATGATGTTCCATATCTTGACGAATTTCCCACTTTTATTTATAACAATCCCCCCTCTTTTTAATTGGTAACATTAATTCGTGCTTAAATATACTCTTAAAAACATATTTACAGATATTCATACTCATTCCATTCTCGTTGAAAAGTTCTTTCATTGGTTTTTATTTGTTCTTCAAATTTTATTAGAGTTTCCGCTGCTCTATTATTTTCTTGTTTCTCTCTTAACTCCATAATTTTTGAGAGATTTGTGGGATGTCCC
>VZTF01006714.1:0-11094 GCA_013397755.1 Cnemophilus loriae | reverse complement strand
ACTTGGCATAGTGGCATCTGGTGCACTCCAGTTCTATTGAGAGTTTTATTAGTTTTTCTTCTGCAGAATCAAAATATTTAGTGAATTACTTTAAAGATTCCTTGAGACTGTTGATATTTTAAGTACTTAGAACTTTAACTATCAAAACCAACCCAAAAGCTGATTTCTAGTACTAGATGTTATTATGTAATTCTATAGCAGTGTGAGAAATGGAACTAATGCAGTGAGTATATCTCTTTTAAAGAAAATGCTTGAAAGGAACCTCCTGCATCACACTGAGTATTATTTAAAACAAAAAGAGAACTGATTTCCTAGCAGAGCATTGCCTTAAATATCCTACAAACCTGGGGGGTTAAGAATACTAAGCTTCAGCCTTCTGCCTTCAGGTTCAAGAAGCAACAAAAGTTGCAGGTCCAGATAGAATTCACAGCTTACCCGTTTCAAGGGAACTTACAGACCACTCAGCATTGAATGCTCATGCCTGGCAGAAGTGTTGGATGCATGGGTAAAAAAACCCAAGAGGAATAGGCTCTCTCTTTATGCATAGCAACAGTTTCTGAACCAGTGTTTTACTAAGTTGCAGACTAACTTTCCCCCCCAAAAATAAAACTCCATTGCACTAAAGGTCAAATTTAACCAGTTAATCTGGACCATGACACAATCAAGTAATTCAGTACAAGAAGACACTATGAAAGCAGTTTCAAAGAACCAAAGCATCCTAGTTTCAGAACCAACAATGTTCTTCTATTCAACTCCAGTGCAAAGGTGAGTGGGAGAAACCATCCCATCTCAACCTATGTACAATTCCAGTAGAGGCTGGACAGTCTAAACTCTCTGTGGCCAAGCTGGAAAAAAGGAAACTTAGGAAAGGACACTTAAAAAATTTAATTTAAGAAAGAAAGTTAGCTCTCAGTGGAAAGAGAAATGCTGGAGTGATGCACATGGGCAGGCTTGCTCAGACACTCTTCCTTATATGGAAAAAGCCAAACTCCTTGCTGAGATTAAGTCACCCTGGATGTGAAGGTGGTGGGGCTGGTCCTGCTCTGTTGCATGATGAGAATCCAGGAATGAGTTTTCAGCTGGCTCCTGCACGGGCCATTAGATCTTCCAAAGCGTTGTGTTGGTCGTTGTTGTGTAATAATAAGACCTCCTTAATGTCTTTTAGTTCAAAGCCCATTTCTTTAAATTGACTCATTAGTTGGAGAAGCTCTGTCATCTGAAAGACACAGACAGTCCATTATTTGCAAGAGAAAAGAGGATCAGTGCTCAGTGGAGGTTTAGCACATAGCCAGTCTTCAGTGATTGGACACCCCATAGGGTGAATTTCTACACCCCAAGTACAGCCCATTCCAACGGTTGGAGAAAGTGTGCTCACATCACAGTCGGCAGAGCTCTGGGTGCAGTAGCCCACGGAGCCTCACTTTCAGTCCCCTGTGTTTGCAGTCCTGCATTTCCAAAATCCTCTTCAGCAAGGGCACCAAAGCTCGGTCTGTCGGAGTGTCTCTCCCAGTAGGAAATTTATCAGCCTGGCCTAACAGACTCTGATTAATGTCACCCTGCTCCCCCACATCTACCAACTACTGTTGCATCTGAATTTTTTAAAGTTACATTGACTTTGGGAACAGCAGAGTAGCCCTTGATATCAAATGGCTCTTCAGATCTAGGACAAACTTGTGGGATTAGCACAAATCCTATTGGACACACTGTGTACAATACTACCAACATAAACCACAAATCCTCCCTGAATTAAAAAAAAAAATAAAGTAACAAGAAGTGAATGACTGATCAGACTTTTATGAACCCTCTGCGATTTACAGGACCTCCGCTCCACTTTGGGGGGAGGGATGACAAATGATGACAAAACCAAACCAAAACAAAATTGGTTGAGATGGACGATCAGGAGATTAGCCATTTCCAGTTTTGGGGTTAAGCCAGTAGCAAATTCATTTACTGAACTACATCACTTCTCCCATCTTCACACTGTTGTTCCTCTGTTTGCAAGCTCATCACCAAGTCCGAGAAAGGCAGGAAGGCATATATATGATGTCAGTAGTGACTGACATCATCTACCTGGACTTGTGCAAAGCATTTGACACTGTCCCACATGACATCCTTGTCTCTAAACTGGAAAGACATGTATTTAAAGGGTGCGTCACACAGTACATAAGGAATTGGCTGGGCGGTCACACTCAAAGAGTTGCAGTCAAGGGCTCAATGTCCAAGTGGAGACCAGTGACGAGTGGCATTCCTCAGGAGTTGGTATTGGGACCAGTGCTGTTTAACATCTTTGTTGGTGGCATGGACAGGGGGATTGAGTGCACCCTCAGCAGATGAGACCAAGCTGTGTGGTGCAGTTGACACACTGGAAGGAAGGGATGCCATCCAGAGGGACCTTGACAGGTGGGCCTGTGCAAACCTCATGAAGTTCAACAAGTCCAAGTGCAAGGTCCTGCACCTGGGTCAGGGCAAACACTGGGATCCATCCAGGCTAGGGGATGAATATATTGAGAGCAGCTCTGCTGAGAAGGACTTGGGGTTGCTAGTGTATGAGAGGCTGGACATGATCCAGCAATGTGCACTTGCAGCCCAGAAAGCCAAGTGTATCCTGGGTTGCATCAAAAGCAGTGTGGACAGCAGGTCAAAGGAGGTGATTCTCCCCCTCTACTCTGCTCTGGTGAGACTCCATCTGGAATACCGCATCCAGATCTGGAGTCCCCGGCACAAGAAAGATGTGGACCTGTTGGAATGAGTCCAGAGGAGGCCATGAAAATAATCAGAGGGCTGGAGCATCTCTCCTATGAAGACAGGCTGAGAGAGTTGGGATTGCTCAGCCTTGAGAAGAGAAGGCTCTGGGGAGACCTTGTAGCAGCCTTCAAGTACCTAAAGGGGCTACAAGACAGCTGGAGAATGATTATTTGCAACGGCATGGAGGGATAGGACAAGGGGGAATGGCTTTAAGCTGAAAGAGGGTAGGTTTGTGTTAGATAATAGGAAGAAATGTTTTACTATGAAGGTGGTCAGACACTAGAACAGGTTGCCAAGAGAAGTTGGGGCTTTGAGCACCTTCCAGGTGTCCCTGCCCATGGGGGAAGGGGGGAGGTTGAACTAGATGATCTTTATGGTCCCTTCCAACCCAAACCATTCTATGATTCTATATCTGGGAGGTTGGGTTACACCTCTAAAGATTTCATATAATAACTGGGCGCACAACAGACAGCCAAACTTTAAAAGATCCTGCTGTCTTCTGAGCTGGCTACTCGCTCCTGTCTCTGTATTTTGGTGTTTGTAAAACAGCCAAACAATGAACCAGACCCCAAAAAACATTTTCCAGCTTCTTTCAGGGAGAGCACTAACCCAATTTGCTGAGCAGCCAGACAGATGCATTTGTACAAGGGAGAAAATTCACAGCCAGGGAAGGCTGGCAGGTTTTGAAAGATAATTTGCTGCTTCTGAAATTATCTGTCTCTGTACCAAGCACCTCACCCACAAGAGAACTCTGGGTTCAAAACATTACAACCAGAATAAGCAGGGTCTTGAAAAAATCCTGTCTCCATAAAAATGCATGCAAGTGAGAATGATAAAGGAACATGGTATAATTCTAATGCTTTAACACATATTCACTTTATCACCACAGGGATGTCCTTCATCAGTCAGTTTTGGAAACAAGGCAGCATTACCATAAAAGCCAGAATTATATCAGCCAGAGGAACTGCACATTCTCCCTATTCCTGCACACATTGTGCCCTCACCTTCTCCTCTGAACACTGGTGCATTTCCAAAGCTGCTTCAACAAGAAGTGGATCAAAGCCCTTCTCACAAAGCTGTCCATGTGCAAACAGGTAATCCAAAACCTGTGGGGAATGAAGAAAAGAAACTAAGCTTGAAGAGCAGCATTTGCAGCACATGGCTGAATACCATCTTTGTACATGCAGAGGGGCTCAGCATGACTTTATCCCAGGCTTCACCAGGGACTCAGATAAAGTCCTTCCTAGTAGATCTGAGACAGTCTTTATGCCAGAACTTGTTCAGAGAAAGCAGATGAGCCCTTCTGTCCTCCTGTGTTCTCCCACCAGCTCTGAACATCATCTTCTGCTCTAGTCAAAACAGTCCCACAAGCCAATCTTTAGAAGTTTAACTGTGCTTTTTATACAACAAGTTTTTAAGATGAAACTGTCGATTCAACAGTCAAGATGTCTCAGCTTTTAGCTTCCTCTCAGCCAGCCACAAGAGCTAATGCAATCTGAAAGCATTCAGCCTTTAAAGATCAACCCAGCATACTGGTGAGTGAGCTGCAAATCCCAGCTCACACGTACAGAAACCACTGCCAAATTTCTTATCTGTCCTCGGTTTTGAGAGGTAGGGGGAAAGGTCTGATAGGTAATGCTAAGTACACAAAAGAACACAGCTTGCAAATACAACAGGATTTAAAACCACCATCCTAAGGGACATTTTTTTCATTTGATACTACAGTTCACTCCAGCACACAGCTTAAATCACTCTCAATGTGTAGGTAGTGGGCAAGCAGATCAGCTCCGCAAGGAGTCACTGGGACGCTCCTCCTCCCCAGGCAACAGGCACAGTCCTGCCAGGCAACGCTCTGTACACAGTCCACCTAGGGTTTCCCACACAGAAAGTTTGGCCACACTCTTCCTGCTTTAAAATGTTTGAAGCAGATCCGAGACACAGAGCCACGCTTCACTCTGCAGCGCTTAATGTTCAGTGACCTGGTTTTAGCAAGTATTTGATGCAACACATGAGGCAGGAAGCAACACAGCACACAAAAGAAAGTCGGTCAGTGGTGCCTTGCAAGAGTCTTTCAGGGATGTTGTAAGCCTGCAGGGGCAAATCCCTCTCTACAAGGAGAGACATCAGCATTACAACCCATGATCAAAACAAGGGAAGTTGGCTGGTTTTTTTGTCACACAGCACTAAGCATGGCATAGAGCCATGCTAAGCTTCCTTTGGATGGTTTTGTGGCTCCTGGGAAGGCCCAATACCTCTCCCAGCTTGACATGGAGCTAAGGGCCCATCCCAAGCTCAGTGCAGCTCTGACCCAGCACCCACAGGTGTGGCTGACTCAGTCTCTCATCAGAAACAAGTGTGGACACTCTTTTCTTTGGTTTTGGGAGCCTTTACTACCAGCTGACAACTTCTCTAGTGTTTAACATCACAGCAGTTACAGGCTGCAACCCCTTGTTAGAATAAATATATTCCCCCTATACATTTTGCAAACCCAGGTTTGTTTCTCAGCAGAATCAGCATCTAATCAAGGGTTTCTTCCCCATTGCACAAGCTCTTACCTGGTCTATGTTCTGCCCCTTCTTCTTCATGGCTTTCAGGACGTCCTTAGGTGCATATCCCATGTTGATGACTGTCTCTATGCACTGCCTCTCACTAGCAGAGAGGGCCTGCTGTAGTTCAGGAGTGGGGTCACCTGACTGCTTTGTGCAGCTGGTATTATTGGGCACTTTAGACACTGGGAAATTTTGGTGTGTTACCTAAAGGGGAAAATCCAGAGGCTGAGGTGATGGTCATCTTCTGCATCCCCACATCCCGTTTCTGGCTAGTGCAGAACCAGGATACCCCATGTAATTAATCCAAGAGGCTTTCTAGACTGCCCTTGGGAAGCTACTCACTGTTAGGATGAAACCAAGCAGTGCAGAGTCTGATTCCCACCATACTTTTTTAACCCTCAAAACAACAACCAACAACCCAGATTCTTTCCAATATACCCTCTCCTACCAGTGGATGAAAACCTTTCAGTGCCCAACCATATGATATAGTCAAACCCTGTACCTCAGCAGAAGCATGCAGATTGCTTCCTTTACCCCAAGTTTACTCATCATCTATGATTTTCTGTACTCAAAGGAACATTACTTCTGGAGATTTTCAGAAACATGATCCAATGCAAGCACATAGGTATTTGGGAACTTACCGTAAGTATTTCTGTTTCCTTGTAGTCTGGGTGCACCTGTTGGACAACACACAAATAAGATGACTATAAACATTATGCACCAGTGAACAGAATTTGCTACAGCTGGGGAGGAAGGGTTTTATGGGAGAGATATGGGAATAAGTCTACTATACTAGGGAGACTTGTGGTCTGATCAGACTTTCACATGTGAGATGCAGACATTATACAGTTATGTGAAGTTATAGAATAGACATCATAAGGATAATTTCTTCTTTCAGCACTCTATGAAAACAGATTATATGTCAAGAAGGATGTGTCCCCTCTCATCATAATTGTAAGCTTGTTTATTCTGTCACTGTGACTTCTACGTGTTCACAAAGCTCAGTATAACATGCTGGCTGAATGATAGTGATAATTTTAAAATCATTGCCTAGAGACTTCCTTTAATTTTTTTTGACCATGAGGAGTAAGAGAAACACATACCTCTTTTCTACTCTCAAAGCACTACATTTCATACACCTGTGATGGATGCACTCAACCCCCTTAACTAAACCTTCAGTAGCTTGATACAGGCTCCAAAGGAGGTAAAGGTCTGAGCTGTAGCTCTATGAAACACAAAGAAGCAGAGAGCATCGATGCATATGAGCTTGGAACATGATTGTGCAATTAATACAAGAATAGTGTGTGATTTTTCCAAGATGCATTTATCAAGGAACAAAGAAAGTTGTGGGTTTAAGGAGTCTCATGCATACCTTTCCCATCATATGCAATTTGACTAGGAGCCAACCACTTTATCCCATAAATATGACAGTCTAAGTGAGCCACCTTTGAGCTCTCCCTGCTAGGCAGCGTGGCCGCAGGGCAGTCATCTCCTCTTGAGCTGGGACGCCTCTCAAGGTTGCTCTTGGAGGCAAAGACACTTTTTATCAACAACAGATCTTTGGATGAGTCCAATTTGAGTTGTCTCTAAATTGCAACTGGACTGCACACCAGTGACTCTACCCTTGAGCTGGGATGTCTCTCAGTTTTTGAGATTCCTTACCTGAGGTGGAGATACCCTTTATTTCACAACAGATCCTTGGTAAGTGACTGATAGCATGCTGAATTAATACTAATGAAATCCATGTAGCTAATTCCATTAGACATAAACCATTGTCCAAGCCTCATACTAAAATTGGACCTAGTTGCACCTAAGCTCTGTCAGGAGTTTAGAAACCAAGGGGGTCCACTATGAACCTTGTGACTCAACAGGAGGGTCTCTCTTACCCTTTTGCATCTTCAGTCTCTGTGTAAATGATTCTAAATCAATTCTAACTTGATTTTCCTTTGTATGTTTCATCCATGTGGTAAGTAATAGAGTGAACCTTGCCATCAAACTTTGTTAAATTGCAGTTTTATAAATTCATATTAAAACCACTTTTGCTAATACTTTTGATGGTGATTCTTTAAGTGACCTAAATCACTTATCCACACCACCACCATATACGAGCAACATGGCACACTGGCTAAAAAGAGCATGTGATTTTTCTACCAGTGCCCAACACTTGGTCCTATTCTCAGTACACCAACAAGGCTGGATAATGTTCCTTTCTATACACTTGCTCCATTTCTGCAGAACCAGGCTGCCAGAGGGCAGAACCAACCCTCCACTTTATATTACTTTACCCAAGATAACAGCAGTGCAAAATCAGAACTCTGCCCTTTTCAATTCATCCATTTCAAAGTCTTCCTGCATTTTAAAGCAAATTTAAAAAGACTGCAAGAAATTACTTTGGACCAAGGGCCTATGTTTATTGCCTTTCCCTAATACCTTTTTAAGCCAACATAGATTTCTTGAAAGCTTGTCTACTTCTTTCAGAAAAGCCTTCTTTGGACCCAAACTGAAAAAAGCAAGCAAGCAAACAAACAAACAAAAAAAATCCAAACCAAAAAACCACCACAAGGAAAAAACCTATTCATAGAAAAACAATTTTGAGAATATATGTTAGGATGTTGGCAAATTCCATCTATTGGGGGAGGGAAGAAAGGGGGGGGGGGGGGAAGGCCTTGTTCTGCATTTCTACCCATTTTCATCTCCAGGGTAAGAATTTATCTTCTAGGACACAAAGCCTGAGAAATCATGTTTGGTCTGATGGACTGGTTTATGCAAGAACCTCTCCTCATGGTGGTAGAGGGGTTCAAAGCACTTCACATACTCCCTTCCTCCAGGCACTTTTGCCAAAGCAAAAAGCACTAGAATATGGGATACACTGAAGTAGAGTTCTGGAGTAGCCCTGAAATCAGCTGGTTATCAAACTGAAGGATGATGCTTTGTTATCAATGCTGCAGCCAGGAAAACCAAAACTTCTTAGACTAGAGATTCAAGAGTCCAGGACCAACTCCTCTTCCTCAATGTACTTGAGCTTGACAACCTGTGTTTGTGGTCAGCGATTTCTAGTGGAGGAGGAAAACACCTAAAGGAATTTTGGGGGACAAAGCCAGGACTGGTCATTCAGCACTCATGCCCCCTTACACCTCAAACTTGCATTTCAGTGCCCTTCAAGAAGCAAACATACATTGCTTTCAGTATGTACTTGTACACTGTGCCTACTTTTAGGGACTTTATAGGCCGGGAGCCCTGTCTGCAGCTGGCGTGCCTGCATACATCATGCTATTGCAGCAATATATATTCTGAATGGTCTACCAGGAGTGCCCCATCCTCCTGCAACCAGATTTCTCTAAATGCATCATACTAATTAGGTCTCTGATCAGCTTTGTTTAATTTCAACCTGTTGACTTCACTAATCATTTCTCCCCTCTGCCAATGCTGCAAAAAGCAAACTAATGAGCTTCAAAAAAACCCCCAAAAACCCAAACAAAACCAACCAACCAAAACAAAAAAAAACCCCACCATAAACACACTGAGGAGAGGGGACCACCCAGAACAGAATCAGTGCAGTCTCAGAGAAATCACAAGTTTATTTCCATCTAAAGAACCCTAGATCAAATTCACTGGTAAAGCATAAACTCCAGTGATAACTCCAAATCCAAAGTTACAATTTCTAGTCTTGTGAGAAAAAAATTTCTATATAAAACCCACTGTGAAATACACTGGGACATATAATTTTTCTGAGGCTTTCTAAAAAGGACAGGCTTATTCTTGTGTAACCTTGAAGGGAGACATGCCCCTTCTGCTCCCAGTCACAGAGATGACTGTGACTTCCTTCTATCATTTTCACATTCTGAGGTCTTTTGTTACATTTACTTCAATTTCAATTTCAAAATTTTGTTACATTTACAAATCATGTCCAAGGAAGAACTGGACATGGCACTCAGTGCTCTGGTCTAGTTGACAAGGTGGTGATCGGTCAAAGGTTGGACTCAATGATCTTAAAGGTCTTTTCCAACCTAAATGATTCTGTGATTCAATTTCTTGCAACTCAGCTGTCCTTTTCCAGCCACTGGGACCATATTGTGGAAATATGAAACAAGTACATTCTGAAGTCTAGTTCTGTTGGCATACCTATTTCTTGGTTTGCTACTTCCAAAGTAGAAACAGTTTCAAATGAAGATCTTTATTACTTCTCCTAATAAGACTATTTTTTGTTTGTTTATCAGTTTGTCTTTCCTTACAGCATTCTTGAGAATATACCTTCCCTCTTAGTCTTTAATAAGTTTTAATACAGCATAGCGATTTGAATAGTCAAGAGTGAAAATGTGGTCATCTAGTTGTAAGTGATCTTGCATGTTAATCCCTAGAGATGTGTCATACTTCAAGGTTTCACCTCTGAGCTACATACAATGATAGTTACCTCTCAAACCTGTGATCTGTAACAGTGAGCAGTTGCTCAGCATGCTGCTGCTTCTGCCAAAGTTTACAGTATTAAATTTGTTCTAGTCATCAATAAACAGCTGTTCTCCTGTGCTGACAAATACACTAGTTGTCAGAATACTGTAGTTCGCAATTAATAATGCATTTACCTAAGTCTGAAAAGAGATAAGAGAACAGGAGAGCAGCAGTGTCACTTGTTTCAGAGCATATGGTGTCACACAAAACCCTGTAGTATGTCAGTAAGGCCACAGAATCACTGAAGCATCATTTATATTGGACAGAAGCAGACAGATTATTTTAGAGCCAGCTAGAGGATTTGACCATACAGCTTTCACTAGGCTTCATGAGTACTGGTGTCCAGATCTTAGGTTCTTTGGGGAAAAAAAATAACAAGCTTACTGATGTGCTAGTTTTGGCTGGGGTAGTTAGCTTTCTTCACAGTACCTAGTATGGGGTTGTGTGATGGAAAGACTGTTGACAACATCAAGGGGTTTTTTATTATTATTGCTGAGCAGGGCTTGCACAGTGTCAAGGCCTTTTCTGTTTCTTGTACTGCCCTGCCAGCGAGGAGGATGGGGATGCACAAGAAGTTGTGAGGAGACACAGCTAGGACATCTGACCCCAACTGACAAAAGGGATATTCCATACCCTATGACATCATGCTCAGTATATAAAGACAGGGGAAGAAGGAGAAAAGGGGGAGACATTTGGAGTGATGGCATTTGTATTCCCAAGTAATTGTTATGTGTCATTTCACAGCTGTGAAATAGCTGAACACCTGGGCAGCCATGGGAAGTAGTGAATTAATTCCTTGTGTTGCTTGGCTTGTGCACACAGCTTTTGCTTTCCCTAGTAAACTATCTTTATCTCAACTCACGAGTTTTCTAGCTTTTACCCTTCCAATTCTCTCCACAATCCCGCTGGCAGGGGAGTGAGCAAATGGCTGTGTGGGGCTTGGTTGCTGGTTGGGGTTAAACCACAACAATCCTTTCTGGCACCCAACATGGGGATCAAAGGGTTCAAGATAACAGATTTGATTGGAATGTGCTAGGCCAAATTTATAGCTGTTAGTGCTGTTTATTAATGGGCAGGCTCCTGTGCTTGCCATTGGCTCGCTTGCCTGACTGTATATTAGAGTCTAGTGCTCACTAGTGGCTGGTTTTTGCTTCTGCTGCTTGCTGTAGTGTTGTGCTGCTCATCACCTCACTGTATTGTGCCTGGGAATGTTTAGATAACAGCAATGGTGATGTGCCTGGGCTGGCAGATGGCCAGGGCACTGCTGCTGTACTGGACAGGCTGGAACTCCAGTGTGAACTCGAGTTGAAGGGACTGTGGCCTATGAATGAGTCCACACAGGAGCAGAGATCCA
>VZTF01006712.1:0-31592 GCA_013397755.1 Cnemophilus loriae | reverse complement strand
GATTAGGTCTCCTTGTGGTACACCACAGGTTTCCCTGTCTTTCTGTGTTACCCACCAAGTATAACCAGGTCCTTGAGCAAAAACAATCCCACAAATNACCAGGTCCTTGAGCAAAAACAATCCCACAAATGGGTTTGCCTTTGCCTGAGGTGGGACTAATCTAAACAATCTTTCCTAAAATACCTTTCATGTGTACCACAGGGACTTTATCTCTATCCACTGTGTGCAAGGGTTTGGACTGGGCAGGACCAGCTCAGCAGATGGACCCTTGGGTATTGACCATCCATGTGGCCTTTGCCAAATACACTTCCCAATTTTTGAAGGTCGCCTCGCCAAGTGCCTTCAGGGTGGTCTTAAGTAGTCCATTGCACCGTTCAACTTTCCCAGCAGCTGGTGCCTGATAGGGGATACGATATATCCAATCAATACCATATTCTCTGGCCCAGGTGTTTATAGGGCCGTTCTTGAAATGGGTCCCATTGTCCGACTCGATTCTCTCAGGTGTGCCGTGTCTCCACAGGACTTGCTTTTCCAGGCCCAAGATGGTGTTCCGGGCAGTAGCGTCAGGCACAGCATAGGTCTCCAACCATCCAGTGGTGGCTTCCACCATGGTCAGCACGTAGTGCTTGCCTTGGCGGGTTTGGGGAAGGGTGATGTAGTCAATTTGCCAGGCTTCCCCATAGGTGTACTTTGACCATCATCCGCCATACCACAGAGGCTTCACCTGCTTGGCCTGCTTGATTGTAGTGCATGTCTCGCAGCTGTGGATGACCTGTGAGATGCTGTCTATAGTTAGGTCCACCCCTCAGTCACAAGCCCATCAGTATGTTGCATCTTGTCCCTGATGACCAGAGGCATCATGGGCCCAACGAGCTAGAAATAATTCTCCCTTGTGCTGCCAGTCCAGATCCACCTGTGATATCTTCACTTAGGCAGCTCGATCTCCCTGCTCGTTGTTACGATGCTCTTCCTTAGACCGACTCTGGGGTACATGTGCATCCATGTGTCAAACTTTCACAGTCAGCCTCTCTACCCGGGCAGCGGCGTCCTGCCAAATCTCAGCAGACCAGATGGGTTTCCCTCTGCACTACCAGTCAGCCTTTCTCTAGCAATCCAGCCATCCCCACAGAGCATTAGCTACCATCCACGAGTCAGTGCAGAGATAGAGCCTCGGCCACTTCTTTCGTTTAGCAATATCCAAAGCCGGCTGGATGGCTTTAGCCTCTGCGACCTGACTTGATCCACCTTGTCCTTTGGTAGCTTGTGCGGCTCATCATGTGGGGCTCCATACAGCAGCTTTCCATTTCCCGTTAGCACCTACAATTTGGCAGAAACCATTAGTGAAGAGGGCATATCATCTTTCACTCTCTGGTAGCTCGTTATATGGTGGGGCTTCCTCTGCACATGTTGCTTGCTCCTCCTCTTCTTCAGAAGATAATCCAAAAGTCTCACCTTCAGGCCAGTTTGTTACAATTTCCAGAATCTCAGGGTGATTAGGATGTCCTGTCCGGGCTTGCTGTGTGATCAGCGCGATCCACTTGCTCCACGTGGCGCCAGCGGCATGATGCATGGAAGGAACCTTTCCCTTGAACATCCAACCCAGCACTAGTAGTCGGGGTGCCAGAAGCAGCTGCGCTTCGATGCCAACTACTTCTGAGGCAGCTTGAACCTCTTCATAAGCTGCAAGAATCTCCTTCTCAGTTGGGGTATAGCTGGCCTCAGATCCTTTGTATCCCCAACTCCAGAACCCGAACGGTCATCCTCGAGTCTCTCCAGGTCCCTTCTGCCACAGGCTCCAGGAAGGACCATTCTCCCCAGCTGCAGTGTAGAGCACATTCTTCACATCCTGCCCTGTTCTGACTGACCCAAGGGCTACTGCATTGGCAATCTCCTCCTTAATTTGCTCGAACACTTGTTGTTGTTCAGAGCCCCACTGGAAATCATTTCTCTTTCATGTCACAAGATAAAGAGGACTTACAGTCGTGCTGTACTCCAGGATATGCATCCTCCAAAAGCCCACGGCTCCTAGAAAAGCCTGGATTTCCTTCTTGTTGGTAGGTGGGGACATAGCAGTGATTTTGTTGATTAACTCTGTCGGAGTATGGCAATGTCCATCTTGCCACTTGCCTCCTAGAAACTGAATTTCTTGAACAGGTCCCTTAACCTTACTTCGCTTAATGGCAAAACCAGCTCTCAGGAGGATCTGGATAATCTTGTCTCCTTTCTCAAAGACTTCCCCTGCTATGTTCTCCCATACGATGATGTCATCGATATACTATAGATGTTCCGGAGCCTCGCCGTTTTCTAGTGCAGTCTGGATCAGTCCATGGCAGATGGTGGGACTGTGCTTCCACCCGTGGGGCAGCCAGTTCCAGGTGTACTACACATCTATCCAGGTGAAGGCAAACTGGGGCCTGCGCTTTGCTGTCACAGGAATGGAGAAGAAGGCATTGGCAGTATCAATGGTCGCGTACCACTTTGCTGCCTTGGACTGCAGCTCATACTGAAGCTCCAACATGTCTGGCACAGCAGCACTCACTGGTGGCGTAACTTCGTTCAGGCCGCGGTAATCCACCGTCAGTCTCCATTCTGCACTGGACTTATGCACTGGCCATATAGGGCTGTTGAAGGGTGAATGGGCCTTGCTGACCACCCCTTGGCTCTCCAGTTTACGAATCATCTCATGGATGGGAATCATAGAGTCTCTGTCGGTGTGGTATTGCAGACGGTGCACTGGTGCTTTGGCAATTGGTACCTGTTGTTCTTCAACTCTCAGCAGTCCCACAGCAGAGGGGTCATCTGAGAGACCAGGCAGGGTATTCAGTTGTCCAGTGTCTTCTGTCTCTACAGCAGCTATCCCAAAAACCCAGTGATGTCCTTTTGGGTCTTTGAAATACCCATTTCTGAGATAGTCTATCCTGAGGATGGATGGGGCCTCTGAGCCAGTCACGATGGGGTGTTTCTGCCACTCGTGCCCAGTTAAACTCACTTCAGCTTCGCATACAGTCAGCTGCTGGGATCCTCCTGTCACCCCAGACATGGATAGGGATTCCGCTCTTACATACCTTGATGGCATCAGGGTGCATTAAGCGGTGGTGTCAACCAAAGCTGTATATCTTTGTGGATCAGACATGCCAGGCTGTCAGATCCACACAGTCCAATAGATCCGATTGTCCCTTTCCTCTACCTGGCTAGAGGCAGGGCCCCTCTATTCCTGGTCATGGTACACGTTGCTTTCCTCCTGTAAATATGTTCCCGAGGTCCTTTCGAGAGAATTGGTCATATTATCATTCCTGTACCATCTGGAGTTCTGTCCATGAAAGAGCAACGTTGACTCTAGATGAGCTTCTTGTGGTAGATGTTCCTCTCTTCAATTCACATACCCGGGCTGCTAAGGAGGAGGTGTCTCCTCCTGTCTTCTCCATGCTCCTGAAGGCAAAAACAGAGGTTACCTCGTGGAGTGTATCCTCTCTCTTTGGCTGAGGGAGGTCTGCTCCAAATGGCAAAGACTCTTGTTGGTTCTGGTGAGATATGGTAAATTCCTTCTGTGAGCTCCTTTCTCAGTTTCTGGTGGCCTTCAATTTTCTCTTCCAAGCTCCAGACATGCTCAGCCAACTCTCTTTCCACAGACAAGACATGGGTGCGTAACAGGGCAGTGACAGTGTCCTCATAAATCCTTAGCTTGTTGACCAAGGCGCCCACCTTGTCCTCTCCTTCCCGCCATTGCAGAGTTGCTAGATCTCTGGTCCAAGCCATGCAAATCTCAACCACATTTGCGACGTGCACTGGACACCATCTGGGCTCATAGAGAATCTCATTTCTTCTGAGAAAATGATCTCCAGCACAGCCAATTCCCTTAGGCATCGGATACCTTGTTCCATTGTGCTCCATTTTCCTTGGTGCACCCGGAGGTCTTCTTTACAGAAATATCTATCTCTTATGCTCACCAGCAGTTGCCGCCAGAGGCTGAGAGTTTCCTGGGTTCTCCTGATCCCCTGGTCAATGACCACATCCTGGGACAGGGATCCCAGTTGCCTGGCCTCACTTCCATCCAGAATGGTGTCATTAGCTGCAGCATCCCAGATGCGGAGCAGCCAGGTCAGGATGGGTTCGTTCGTCTGATGGGTGAACTCCCTCCGCAGCTCACACAGCTTACCCAGGGATAGAGAGCGAGTGATGATCTCCAGCTCTATCTCTTCTGCTGGGTGTGAGGGTCTGGCCACCTCCTCAATAGTCACTATACAGACTGATTTCCTCTTGGATTTCTTTTTCTGAACAGGGGCAGCTGCTACCGTCTTAGGCTGTTCTGGCTCGGTGACGGTTTGTGTGGAGACACTGACGGTTCTTTTGGTTCTTTTTCTCTCCATGACAGTTTGTGTAGACATATGATGCCTGTTACTTTGCTGCTTTTCTTCTCCTCATCCTGAGGATGCTGTGCCACACTGAGCATTGTTCTGACTCTAAGCATGGTGTACACAGTGCAGGTCATAGAGAAAAAAGAAAACAGAACCGACAACAAGATTATGCCATCCTTGACATCCTGTGGGAATTCGATATTTTCAAAAACTGCTGTGTCAGGTCTGAGAGGCTGGAAGAAACCATTCTCTACTATTACTCCCAGGGGCTGGGTGCGATTGTTGAGGAGGCCTCAGACGTAGCAGCCCAGACTAGGACAAGCAAGCAAAATTGAGTATATATTCCAAATGGTGTTCATTGCCTTGGAGGTTATCATGCAATAGACATAATTAACCAATAAAGCCATTTTTATACCATACCCTGGTCTATACAGGAGCATTACAACACACAGATAGTTCCGCATGTGCAGAAAAATATAGAGAGCAAGGTACAAGACCCATGTAAGCATGTTGAGCATCTTGGTGAATAGGTGGCATCTGTAATACAAAATTGTAATTCTGAGTTTTCTCGGGACTGGCCCCACGTTGGGTGCCAAAATATGTACTAGTTTGAAAGCAAACCAGTGGGAGATGCCAAGTCAGAATTACAATTTAATAGGAAAATTAAAATAAATGTAATAGTACAAAAAACACTGACAGAGTCAGAATACAACCTGACACTCTGTCAGTCAGGTTGTTGGTAGCAGTCCGATTAAATGGTGGCTCTTGGAGTGATAGATGTGGTTCTGTTGAAGCAGTGATCCTGTAGAAGGGTGTGGTCTTCCTCTGAAGGTCCAGCGGTGGTGTAGAAGGATCTGATCTTCCTCTGGGAATCCAGAGGATACGGCTTTTTGTGGTGTTCCAAACCTCAGATTATATCCGGGTAGGAATGCTTGGTTCCCCTCCCTGGGCGGAGCATCTCACAATGGGATGATGTAATTTTATGAGTCATGCAGTGAGGCTTGTTAGCCCATTAGCAGAAGATATCCCCCCTGCCGCCCGGAGGGAGTTATGAGGGATGGGTCATGGAAGAGATAAAGAACACTGCCTTACCTGGTTTTAACAGATGGTGATAGAATACATATTTTTGGTTACATCTTACATTGTAGCCTAAGACGGTGAATCCACATCCACATGCAAACCTATGTGCCGGGGTACAGTGGCACCTCTCACAAGGCTGTTGTTGTTTGTTCTTCCAAGGGTTGCTGCTGGAATATGCCATTCTGGTTTCTCTCTTCCAGCTGTTTCTGCTCCCTTCTTTGAGATCAGATGCAGGAGACTCAGAACAGTTGGAAAGAAACATGGAATCTGGCACATTGCATCAGTAACCCTTGGAGGAACGGAGCAGCAGATCACAGGACTCATTGAATCAAAGGTAGCTGGGAGGGCTCTGAATTTTGCTTGTGGACTTGACTCTGTGCTGCTGTTATAGACTGCTGTATTTCACTCCACTGTATCGTAGTTCTCATTTAGGATATTATTCTTCTGTATTGTAATTCACAAGAATAGTACTCAATCTGTGATTTTACCAGTGTGGTGTATATCTCTTCCTCCTTTGTTCCAATATGCTTTGCTTCATGCTTGTGTTTGTTTTCTTGCTCTTCTCAGCTGCTTCATGTAGTGGAGGGAGGAGTTCTCACCTCTCAAATACAAGCTTAAGTGTTCCAGATAGGCATGAGAGTGTTATTTGTCCTCCTGCCCTCTTTCCCTCCATCTCTCCTTCTTTACCATCTCTGCTTTTTGTTGTCATCCAAGCTTTTTAAAGTGAATGATGCTATGGCTGTACGTGTATGGTGAACAAGTCTTGGTTATTTCATTTAAGGAGCAAGATCAGAGCAGCTTGGGCAATGCTGAACCTTGTCATCCTGCCTGAGGTTACGTCTGGTGAAAAAAGGTGTCTCGTATGTCTTTGCAGCAGAGGTGAACAATGCAAGATGCGAAATCTAGCAGCACTCTGTTTTAGACAAGGTGTATCTCTCACTCCTGCCAGAGAAGAATGGTTTCATGAGAGTTTGGGAATTAGCCATAGTTGTAGGGTGTTGTGCGAATCCAGTCTTTTGTCAGAAGAATGTGTGAAACGGTGCATTTGCATTGCAGGCTTCTGGCAGTGGTGGAAATTTGCTTGAAGAGGAAATTCATGTGAGGGAAATCTAAGGTACCCACTCTGAGGAGAGCAAGGGACCCCAATTGCCAGGCAGTGCTGCTATTAAGAATGACTTTCTGATAGTCATCTTCCTGGAAATGATTAATAAGCAGCGTACTGGTGTGCCTTTGCCATAATGATGTAATTTTAGACTCTTAAGGTATTCAGGAAGGTTTCCCTTGTGAATTGACTAACAGATTGAGTAAAAGCTTTCATTTGCAGCAGTCTCCCTGGTCTTACTTTTAGTTTTCAGCGTCCTGAGGTCAGCTTAGAAAACCAGGTATTTGCTTTTGTTAAGTTTTAATTAGCAGTTTCTGATAACAGTTTTAGGTCCTCTGACATAAAAGATACTCTGCAGGTGTTCTGGAAAAAGATCTTTTTCCTCTGAATGCTGATGGATATCAAGTGGAAGCTGTGCTCTGCAGATGAACTTTCATAGCACAGCACTGGGGTCTCTGGCAATGCATTTCAGCTGTCTGGCATACAGCTCAGCCGCCGCAAGAAAAACTTTGGACAGAGTATTCCTTAGGGTAACAGGTTAATGTAATTTCAGTCATAGGAAATGGTACATTTTGCTCTCCTTCTTTTCTTTTAGTTAGTGCCGTAAATCAGTTTGTCATCTGGCCGGAGATCTGGCAGAATAATTAGCTGTGTTTTACTGAATAGCCCTGACGAGATGAGGACTTGGCCAGGCTGACAGCATTATGTCACTATAGGTGCAGCACCACTACCACCCATCGCTTCAGGATCCCAATTATTAAATATCCGCTTGTTTGAGGTGGAGGAGGAAGAGGAAAGAAATTGCGATCCTAAAAAAAGAAAAAAGGAAGTGGCTCATTGCAAGGCTGGAGAGCGAAGCTTTCCTGCGCCCCACGGAGGAACAATCTGACTCCAGTGATAAAGGCGCGGAGCTGCATCCTGCGTCCGTGTGCCAGCCGCCTTCGTGAGGCCGGCAGCACCTACCCAAGCCCCTATCCAGTGGCACCTTCTGCCCGCAGCAGACCCGTGAGCCTTTTCCCTGTGAAACCCTCAAGGTTTGGTCTTGCAGAGAGATGTCCAGCTCCAGATGCCAATAGGGCACTGTCTTTGGTCATCACTTAAATAAACTTCAGGCCACCTCTTGCTCTGGTTCTTATGTCCATTTCTGCTGCTTCTCCTTTCTATCGTATTTCCCATGTTTTTTGTCACTGATATATGTATATATGCATTTGTATGTATATTTTGGTTGTTGAGTTCTCTGGAGCTCTTCTCTTCCAGTTTTGTTGTGGTCTGTGATAGCTTTAGCCTTTTACTGAACCTTCCCAATCATTCTGCCTGTTGGCCACCCCTTCTTCTGAGACAGATGTGGCCTCCACCTAACTGGTGGCACTGAGCCACAATTCCCGTGTCCATGAGTATAATTGCAAGTGTTGTGCTCTTTCGTCACCCCACTTCTGTTGCCTGCCCAGCTCTTGCTCCAAACTTAGCAAATTCTGTGCAGCTTTTACTGTGACCCTAAAGCGGGACTCCTGACTAAACTTTTTGGGGCAGCTCCTTCTTTGTAGCCACTGCCTTCATTTGGCTGATCTGCGCTTCCAATTTCCATCCCAGCTTCATTAGTTAAATGCCTCTCTGTTCTTGCCTCATTTCTCATAATTCTTTTATATTCAAGACCCGTCTGGGGCTGAGATGAGTAAACCAAGGATTGAATGTATAGTGAGTGTGAGCTGCTCCCTCACTTGCTACTGGTCAGCTGTGCCCATCCCGAGGCTGACGTTGGACCTGGGCTCTGCGGCTGCATGTGAGGATCTTGCACAAAGTCCATGCTCCTTAATGAGAGCATTTAAAGCAGGAATATCCACCACGGGCAAAACTCCTCATGCAGAAGCAGCAATAACACTCTGATGGTGCCAAACTAGTAGGAAGACGATTAGAGCTGTTTCTGTTTCTGGAGGAGAGCCAAGGGGCTGTAGCCAGCAAAGAGGCCTTCCAGCAGTTCATGCTGAGGTGGTGAGGTTTTGGAAGCAGGCTCAGATGAGTGCAGGACAGAGCAGGTCTTACCTGCACCACGCTGACTGTGCCCCCACCCACTGCTGGCAGAGATGGGAAAGCCCAGTGACTCACCTGCTGAGGCTGCTTTCCAAAATCCACTGAGTATTATCAGCACAGGTGGCTGTGGGGCACAACGTGCAGGCTTAGCACATCCCAGTACCTGCCAGAAACAGATGCAAAAGGGTCTCAAATTTGCTGGTATTTTGTTGGGTGTTACGGCAGTTTGACTACTGGAGAGTACATGTGTGGCCAGGCACAGCAGCTCCATAAAGAGAAGCTCCATGTGGTCCAGGTGAGGAGGACAGAAGCTCTGTGTGTAAAGTTGTGCTGAGAAGGGTCCTGTAAAAAGTGCAGGAGAAACCAGCAGCATGAACCAAGTCTTTTCTTGGGACTCACTGAGCTAGCATGACACAGGCATACTCAGTAATATGTCACTGATTTTTCAGTTGCATTAATGAGTAATTTGTAATAGATTACCCTTTCATAGTAACTGTAACAACCTTTCCCACTGAACATGACACTGGGGAACCACCAGAGCAAAGGAGCGCTGCCATGTGTTTTGAGCAAGCAGATGCCTGGTGCTGCCAGCTCAATGATTGTGATCTTGTTTCTGCATGATAATTAGCACCAGCCTGCTCTCCTAATGCCACCCAGCTGCATGGGAAGTCACTGGTGAACCCATGGCACAAGCAGGAGATGGTCCTGTCACCATGTTCCCATGTGCTTGGAAGGGCTGGTTAGGTTGAGGTTGCCAGAATGTGGGTTTGTTAGTGTGTTAGCAGTGCCAAGACCGAGGAGGAGACCTGGGGAAGGATGTGTTAGGGGTCTGGTACTGTGGCTAAAGCCTGACTTTGTAGTGTGGTCTTTCATTGGTGCAGGGAGGGGATGAGGTTTTGTTCCTTCTTGAGCTGTGGTTCAAGGTGTGTCTGCAGTGTTACAATTGGCAATGGAGTGGAATGGGGCCAGTGATGGAAAATTTCCTGCTCCTTCTACAGACTCTTTGTATGTGTTATGTTCTTACTTTATAGCAGTTTTGATGCAGAAACTTCGAATTCCTTTTCCACAGGACTCAATATTTGTACTGTTGTGAGTGGTCCGTGGTGAAATCCCAGATCCTTTGCACTTGGGTTGTTGGTCTAGAGCCCTTTAGTATTTTTGCTGTTTCTTTTGGACTCTGTCTTGCTTCCAGCTGTGTCCCTTTTTTTTGTTTTCAACTCATTCATCCAGCAGAATTTTGCATTCTAGGTGTCTGGTTTCCAGGCAGGTCTTCAGGCAAATTCTGTACTGCTGAGTGTCACGTAAACTCAGGGTTGCAGGAGATCTGCACGGAGGTTTTCTTAAGCCTTTACTTCCAGGTTGAGCAATCCTTGAGCTCTTTCAAGAGTCTGTTTAAGCTGTCAGCTTTGCTTTTGGCCTCAGGGTAAAACACTGACTTTGTTCTTTTCCTCAGAAAAGTTTCTTATCTTAAAGAAGTGGATTGTAATTTTTAGTCAGATAGTAATTAATTCAGGTTTCCTTCCCTCCCAGAATAAAGAAGAGAATTACATCACAACTCCCATATGCTAATGTAATTAATTCTATTTCTGCCTCCCTATTGAGGTAACAGCACAGTAAGAGCCAACTGGTGTTTGGTCAGATGGGCCTGGGAGGTCAAGCACAAGCTTTTGCCATGCCGAGCTGGGGAAGGGATCAGTCTGTAATGTTTGAGGTATCTTGTGATGTTGGCAAGTGAAATAAGGTGACAGACTGACTTCAGTTGAAAAACATTGATCACAGTCAATGATACAGATTGCATAACTAGTTTTGGTTTAAGATTCCTCAGTGTGATTTATAAGCAAGGTACATGCATTTTGTTGTTATTCTTAGTATTGAAAATGTATCATTATAACTTCCTCGTGGCCAATTGCTGGACAATTTCTTTTTTTTTTTTTTTTCTAATGGGATATTTTGTCTTATCTGTTACTGAATGTCCATACAAAGTTGTGGTGGCCTCAGTGTTGTTCTTGTTGGCATGCTGTCTCATAGGTGTTACTAGACACAAGTGTGGAACACAGTTTGGTGTACTTGTGACTGTTGTGCGTTGGAAGTTGCCTGAAGAGCATGTGTGGGAGTTCTGTAAGATGATCTTGAATCATTTTCTGCCACATGCTCAGCTCATGTGTTAGTATCTCCTTTCTTAAAGAGGCAATTTATTGTTTTGTTCATTAACCTACTTTCTGTCTACTGTGCAAAATTGATAGCTTTCACGTATAACTTTTTACCTTAGGCAGAAAAATAATCTTTTAGGCTGGAATGCATTCTGATATTCATCACTAGGAAAGAAAACATCTAGAGTATGTGTGGTCTTCAGTGTTTGCATGGTATAAACCAGAGAATGTTTTATTACTAAGGGAAGTTGATTGCTGCTCACTGCAAGTCCATGGTTCTCAGCATTCTGGTTCAAGTAACGAGAAGAAAGGCAGGAGTCACCCTGACAGACATCAGGGTTCAGCATCACCTTGCGCTTTGGCACCTCCAAGTCTCTATAGTCACAGACACAGGATGCAGTGAGTGAATTGGGGTGGAACTGTTGGTTTTTGCGTCAGTGATGCTTCATGCCAGTCTGAGCTGCTCATGGCTTTATAGCTTTGGCCTTAATATTTTCACATATTGCAAATACAAATTCCAGGCTCTGGGCTTGACACGTGGGACTGACTTCAGCGGCAGGAGCTCCTGGACATGGACCTATCTGTGGATCCAAACATTGCTCCAGTTGGACGTTTAGAAAACCGCTTTAGTAAAGTGTGTGTGTAAAGTTCAAAGCGGAGGAAGGCGAAAAAATTAACAGGCAAGCGTGCCTTGGTCCTGAGGGCTTATGATCCATCCATGCAAGTATTTTCTTAGTAGCAAAGAAAAGTTCTTTGTAGAAGCCCAAGGTTTTGATTCTCCTGTAACAGTTTGGGAGGGAACTATCCTGAACCCGGATTGTTTCCTAATGGAAGTATGAACAGGGAAGTATGAACAACATGAGCAAATCAAAGCTTCCCTCCTTTGTATTACTCTAAGAGTGGCATTTGCAAAAGTGCTGATATTTTATTGCATTTTCAATAGTTCCAACCGTGAAAGTTTGATCTATGCAGTTTTGTCCAGTTCTTGCTGCTGAAGGTTGAAACCCCGGTTGATTTCAGTGGAGTGGGCTCAGATTAATTTGCAGTTGAACACTTTCTCATTTGCAGGTTTGAAAAATCAAGCAAACTTTCATTTCCACTCTTAGTGCAGAATATCTTTCTCTTTGGATCCCAGCTGGCCCAGATCCTTCATTTCCATTCCAATATAGCTGATTGATCTCACCTGTATTAATAAAGCCTCTTTTCCCTTCCCGGCTACAGCAGCAGCTCTTGTTGCACAGCTAAGGAGCTATCCAGAGGGAAGGCAGGATTAGTCCTGCTCATAGGACTGATCATCTCAGTATGGTACAGGGCAAGGCAGTAGCTGATTCCCCATTATGTTTCCATCTCTGGCTATTGTCCAAGCAAGGTGTGAAGCTGCTGGCAGAGAAGGTGTGTTCAGCTCTGGGTTATGCTGACCACAACAGCACCCCACAGTAAGAGAGGTGAGAATTTGGCTTCATGCAAATCCATCTGAGATACATCTGTAGATATATAGAAAGATAGATAGAAATACAAAACATCTTGATACAGAATTAAGGCAGACCCAGAGCTAGAAAAATCCTTCAGTCCAGCTTTGGACCTGTTTGTGTTCTAAAGAGGAGCCAGTTTCCATTCCATTTGTTGGCAAGAAGAGCCTAAAAATGTGGTTCAATTTCAGCCAGTCTGATCTCTGCATGAAGGCAAATCCATTTTGCCTCTCTCCTCTGTTTCCCAGGTGATGGCAGTCCCTTGGGCAGCTGCTGTTGTACCAGCTACAGGCAGCAAATCCAGCCAGGCAGCTGTAGCTGGAGCTTATACTGAAGCTTTTGGCCAGGGTTTGCTCCTGTGGACTTGAGAGAGATGGGTCACACACTGACTGACTGCCCGAGGGGAGCTCAGCTGAATTTGGGTGTGTTTTATGGAAGTGTGCAATAAATAATTAACTTCCAAGCGATAGTTTTATTATCTGTGCAACTGGATCAGAGCAGGGCTAGAAGTGATGTGGGCCAAACTCTGAGTGGCAAACTTTGTTAACAATCCTAGGTCACACATTCGGAAAAGTTATGATAGTAAGTCAGTTTGAAAGGATCACACTTTTTTTCTAGCAGGGAGATGTTGTTAGCTGAAAAAAGAGAATTTTTTTCCCCCTTCTCTTGCTCTCTCTCTCCGTGTTTTACATTTCTTTTCGCTGCTATGTGCAACTCTTATGAACTTGGAGCTGAACTGGAATTGCTTGAATTGTTGCATGTCTTACTTAATTGTGCAAATTGCTTTCTATTCCAAGGACTAGTTAATGTAGAAATGGAAAGAGTTACGACTGTTCGGATAAGTGATCACTCCATCTTTTAGTATTTGGTTTTCGTATAACAATAGCTACTATGTCAAAAGCAAATCCTGACTCTGCCGTGTCACCCTTTCATGCAGGCAAAGTACTCACATAGGGCCTGAGTCTTCCCTGCCCTCTTTCTTGTGATAGATCCAAAGTAAATTAACCAGCAGGAAACATCCATAAATCAGCTGAATGGGTTCTGGTCTGAAGCTTCTTGCCCAAGCAAAAATAAATGGCATTAGTGGGAAGATGCCATCAGGAAGCAACATCCTTTCACGGGATTGGGTCTCCTTTTTAAGTCCCACATTACAAAGAAGAAATTAAACAGAAAAAAAATTAAGATAAACTACCAGGTCTGTATAAAGACAGTGGAAACAGCATAGATTGTCTTAGTAAAGTATGCAGTAAAATTGACATTATTCTAGCCTTTACCTGCTTCTCAAATGAATATGAACTGTTGAATCAGTGCATGGGCTCGCCTGATACTTGAATTATTGAACTGTAGTTTGCATGGTTTTAAAGGGTTTGTCTACTCACTGGAGTTTGGTTTTTCTACAAAGTAAAAAAAAGTTTTGTTTCTGAAACCCATCCAGTTACTGCCATGTGTAAGTAGATGTGTTTCAGGTCATTACAAAGATTGAGGGCTTGCCAAACAAACCATTTTTCTTCCTGATTTCCGTTACTATGTTAACACAATAAAAAAAAAAAGGAAAGTAAGGTGGGGAAATATCACACCCTTTTCTGGTGTTATGTGTGGCAGTAGGAAGCTGGTGCTGCAAAATCGTAGTTTTGTGTAATGTGAGAGATTTTCCCTTCTGTCTGATGGAAGGGCAGCACACTGCACCATGCAGTGAGAGCACTGCTGTTGTGGCCGTTGTAATGGAGCAGGATATCAACAGAATCAGGCACACAGAGTTCCTGGCAGTGCCTGTGTGCAGCTCCCATTAACGTGGTCAGGGTTTTATGGATGGGTTGAGAGCAGTGCACAGCCATTAGCATTTAATTTTTTACAGGTGAGTGCACACTATCTACATGCAAGAAAGATGGGTGAAGATAACAGGTCACTACTACCAAAGTCCAGGAGTGGCTTTCCATGCAGTGCATCCCCATCATTGGTGCCTGGTTTTCCAGTAACCAGGCTGACAAAGACCCAATACGTGACCTGTCCAAATAGCACACTGCAAGTGTTGGAGTGACTTCGTGAGTGGAAATAACTCAGTTGTTTTTGAAGGGATGATGTGTCTGACTCATTTGTGTGCTGGATGGGGAAAGAACACTGATAGTGTACCAACACTTGGCAGCATTAGGTTAGTGATTGGACTTGATGATCTTAAGTATCTTTTCCAACCTAAATGATTCTGTGATTCTGTGACACTGTGCCAGATCTCTGCACAAAAAGGAAAGTCATTTTTCCTCTGTGCAGGGTGTACCTGGCTGTGTTGAGCTCTGATTCCCCTGTATGATCAGGGGCAGGTCAGGGCTCTCAGAACAAGATGTGGAATTTTGTGTGGTACTCTCTGGGTTTTGGGTGGGTTTGTGGGGTTTTTTTTTAGCATGTGACACCCGGTGCAGGATTTCAGTGCAAGCCCAGTGAATATCAGTTAATTTCTTTTATACACCTTCTGCGTGATAGGTGTCTTCAAAGATAGGTGTCTTTGCAATTCCCTCTTTTTTTGCCATCTAAATTCCCTCTGCCTGGATGGTTGGAGGAGAAGGTACCTGAGCCTCATGGTCCCATGTGGGGCCCTGCAGAGCTCTGCCTTCGCACCACAGCCTTGTCTTCAGCCTCGCTCAAGCCCTGTTGAGCATCTCCCCATCCTTAACACATTTTCCCTTGAGCACCTGCTCCTTTTGGAAGTTAGTTATTTAAAGAGGAAATTTGAATGGCGGGCTGAGGGTGCAGAGAGGAGAGGAGCTGGCTGAAGGGCTGGGGTTAGCACTTTCTCCTCAGTCTGGTCCTCTCCTCACCTTTAAGTTATTTGTATGCATAGTTGGCTCCCCAAGCTGATTGGCGCTGAATGAGTCGGGATAATGTCATGGTTGCCCACGAAGCAGTGCCAGCATGAGAGCACAACCTTGCCAACACAAGGGCATTGATTAGAGCAGAGGAACTAGGGCAATCCAATTATAACCACAAATGCCATTGGCTTTCTCGAATTCTTACTCAAATAACTGCAGACTCTCTGCTGTATTAAGGTGGTCTGGACTATATCAAGAAAGGGGAATTTATAGGACTTAGGTAGTGCAGAGTAGACAGGATTTAATTCTTAACTACTCTGTTGCCTATTTACACATAGGGCAAAAGAATGGTATTTTTCAGATAGGTAGAAGCTGGCTGATCCCATTTGCGTGCCGTGATACTGCAGAACGTATTTATTTTTTCGGAAATTATTGCAAATATTCCTAAAAGGAAACTGCACAGGAAAAATAACTAAGAAGTTTCCTATTGTTTCAATCTTGTTTGAGCATTGAGTATTCCTTTGTTCCCTAATATTATGCTTCCTCTAACCTACTCAATGGGTCAGATAAGGAAATGTGATATTTTTCACCACCATGACGAAATTAAACTAAAGCTACAAAGAGCATGAGGGTTGTAGCCTGGAGTCGTAGATGAGTAGTTCAGATCTGGCTTTATATTAAATGCAGAAGTGAACAGTCTTTCGTGGATGAATCACATTCAATTAGCTACTTCCTGTGATGAACTGATTAAAAATTAAGTGGCATCAAATAAGCCTGATTTTGCTCTTACATTTAAATAATGCTATAATTACATACTAATCAGATGGTAAATCTTAATTGTACACGTTCCATATGTTTTATATGCCTGTTCTCCCTCTTCACTTTGTCGTCTTTTTATCAGCATGGAGTATATTTTCAGGCTGCTTTTATGTTTGGCCTAATTGAATATCAAAAGCAGTATATGTGAAACTTCCTGAATTCTATTCTTTCGCCAGTGGCAGCTGTGCTATTAGATGACCTTTACCATTCCTGTAGCACAGAATAATAAAGGGAGGGGGGGAACTGAAGCCCAGCCGTGTTATTGTTAGAGACAGAAATAAATCATATATAATTGCTTTGCTGTGAAGGCCAAATCCTGCCGTCCTTCATGCCTGAGTTAGAAATACAGGATTTGGACCTTTGTTTCCTGTGGTTTCCTGGCCACCTTGAACGTGCCCAGAATCCTCACGCTGCTGCTGCAGTGGCTAATTACCATTGCAGGGCTCCATCCCTCCTGTACAGGCCAGGAACTGGCTCTGCTGCAGGAAATGTCCACCTCTAAGTGCTACTGGCTTCCCCAAGATGGCTTTAAAAATGAAGCCTTAGATGTTGGATTACGTGGTGGGCTTCCACAGAGTGCTTCCGTTTCAGTTCCCCGCTTGTTTGGAGCAAGCCCACACAACTTTGTTGAGGTAATAGGTATTTTGACTGAACATACACATGGTATTAATTTTATTCATTCCAGAATGTACTATATGGTTTTTTCTGCCTTTTAACCGTAGATCATGACCACAGTCACAAAAAGAACAAGCGGAAACACTGGAGAAGGCATTGGGCAGAGAGCAGCATATTATCTGATGTGGAGATGTTCAAACACAGCCTGGAAGTGAATTCTTTTTCTGGGGACAGCAACAAGACGGGGACCATCGGTGAAAAGAAGAGCCACAAGCGAACAAAGCGGTTCTTGTCCTACCCACGTTTTGTGGAGGTGATGGTGGTGGCTGACAGCAGGATGGTCGCCTACCACGGAGCCAACCTACAGCACTATGTCTTAACCCTGATGTCAATAGTGAGTGTTCAACCAGGGCAAGTAGATTCACCCACAAATCGTTTTCTAGTGGTCACAGAGCCCCTCTGTGCTGGGTTCATATGCAACGCCATCAGTTTGCCTTCCCTAGGCATGGAGATAATGCTGGGGTTACATTTAAAATGGTAAAACTCGGCTGGAAAATGCTGGTTGGAGTCTTCTATCCCAGATCCATCACACTTCCTGATCCTTCTCACACTTCTCTCTCCCAGCATTCTGAACATCAGATACCATGAGCAATATCACTGGTTGTTTAGTCCACACACTGTACTCTTCTTTTTATTTAACCCCATGTGAAATAACAGCTGAATTAAAAAGGTGCTTTGGGCACTGTGCCTTCCCAGGGGACTGATTCTGGTAGGTTATGCAGTTGCCTGACTTCTCTTGCTGTTGCAAGCAGAAGGAGCCTGTGGTTACCTTGATCCTTAACATAGTTCTCAAGTTGGCTTTCCAGGCTGAGGACAAGTGCCTTAGTAGCTGCAGGTACTAGGATGCAGTAGTGCATTCTCCAGACAGGCAGTTCTGTAGATGCAGAGTGACTGGAAGGGAGTATCCAGCATATTTGTGTCTCTGGAGGGATGTTCACTCTGTTTGAGGGTAGAAGTGCAGTAAATATGTGGTCTGAAACTGTCCATGTCAAAATCAGGCACTTGGAAGAATAA
This sequence comes from Cnemophilus loriae, assembly GCA_013397755.1. Classification (NCBI taxonomy): domain Eukaryota; kingdom Metazoa; phylum Chordata; class Aves; order Passeriformes; family Corvidae; genus Cnemophilus; species Cnemophilus loriae. The sequence continues at coordinate 14,099 of VZTF01006712.1, read as the reverse complement.
GTTGCTTTTGACAGTCTTGGTTGGTGGTCTGTGTGTCTCAGAGCAAAATGATCCTTTAATTTGGTGAAATATATGCTAAAGCAGAAGGAAATGTTGGGTTTCTGTGGTTTTTTTCATTAAATTGTGCTTCTGCCAGGAGGTCTCTCCAAGTAGCATCAGAGCACTGAGCAGGGCAGAAGAGTAGCCCAGGAGAAAAACAGTTGCAAAATGGAAAATATGTGTGTTGTCTTAATTGTTTCCTTGAATGTTAACAATAATTCCAAATATTGCTTTTTGAAACAGGTGGCTTCTATCTACAAAGACCCAAGCATTGGAAATTTAATTAATATTGTTATTGTGAAATTGGTCGTGATACATAATGAGCAGGTAATGGAAATTATTTTCTTCACCTTCTGCTTGACAATGGTATTTGTAGTGAGCATTGTTGTGAATAATTAAAATACCTGCTTTCTGTGTGTTGTTTATCAGGATGGCCCTGCAATATCTTACGATGCCCAGACAACATTAAAAAACTTCTGCCAATGGCAGCAATCCCAAAACCACCCAGAGGGAAGTCACCTTCGGCATGATACAGCCGTGCTTGTTACCAGGTGTGGTGAATATTCTCATGAAAACTGTAGCTAGTTGTGTGTCAGGGGCCGTGAGCATGTAATATATGGGAAATGTTCAGGTTTTGATGTGGATACAATGATATTTGCAGTTGGGGGAGCATGTGTCCACCATAACAAGAGATGATTCTGAGAGGTTTAATACTGTCTAGGGTCTGCCCATGGGCTTAGCATAAGATGAAAAACTCTTTCTATGGTGGGGAGTTAGTTTGGACTCTGGATGATGTGGCAAACTAGCATGAGAAGGTCCATTGAAGGACCAAGAGTTGTTTCTGCTGTTGTTACTGTGCTTGTACCTTAACTCACTGCTGCATTGAGAATTAATGTGCCAGGTCTGTTCTGCTTTCAGACAGGATATTTGTAGAGCGCACGACAAATGTGATACTCTGGGTAAGGAAAACCTTTTCTTTGTCTTTTAATAACTTTTTTTGTGACAATGTCAGTTGCCTGTGCTGAACTGTGAGTGACATTTCTCTTTCTATCTTAAACTTCTCTGTTCTCTCCTAGGTCTGGCAGAGCTGGGCACAGTCTGTGACCCATACAGGAGCTGTTCAATTAGTGAAGATAACGGACTGAGCACTGCTTTCACAATAGCACATGAACTTGGCCATGTGTATGTTTTATGTAAATACATTTACATTTAAATAGCCCAAGATTTATGCTAACTAGGGCTTGCCAGCCAGGCTGGGAATTGGTACTGCTGAGCCTAATTATTTGAGGGGAGATCAATATACTTGGCTAGAAGATGCACCACTGAGGTAGAAGAAACTGTGGGGTGCTCTGGAGCCTACCTGAGAGCAGCTAAACCAGCAGGGCCATGTTTTGAGGAGGATGAGTGACAGAGTACCACAGGCAGCACCTTAGCAATGATGTCTTGACCAAGCCATCGGAACTGGCCAGGATTTTGGGCGGAGATGGGAGATGCTGGGTGCCTTGGGGAGGACCAGGGCAAGGGATGCTGGCACATCTCAACTATCTTTTGGGACTGAAGTCTCCTCTGTGAGCTGGTCCTCAGCCTGCCACAGCTTGTCCCACAGCTCTGTGTGGTGCTGGTGAAGGCAGTGCAGCAGCTGTGCGTGAAGGAGGACCTTACCCAGGGCATCTGGGAGGTGATGAGGTGTATAGGTGAGCTTGACCCACCTCTTGAACTGTTTCACCATGGGAAATCTTGTGCTGCTGGACATCCTCAGAAGAGACGCTGCCATTCAAGATGCACCTCCTCTAGCAGAAATTTCTTTCAAATTATTTTTGCTTTTTCTCACTACTGAGACTTTTTCTCACTACTAAGCTGTCATGAGAAAAATCATCTTAGAGGACCTAGTCCTTTACCTCTGGCTACAACCTTAGGCAGCTGATTCAGTCCCAAACCACCACATGCCTGCTTTGCAGTGGAGGTCTGTAGGTGTGGGATGGATGAGTACTTGGGAACAGATCTCTCATTGTTCTGAACTCTGTTTTTCTTCATGGAGAGCTGGCTGAGACAGTCTATTTTTAACCACAGTAGTATTTGTTTAAATGAGATTTCCTGACAGAAAGTTCCCGAAGTTTTGGTATTCCCCACACCTAACCTGTGGCTAAGTCCTTTGCTAATGCTGCCTCAGAGCTGCTGGGGGGGAGGGTTAGCAGTGCTCACGAGCAGGAAACGCCTCTGTGCTCTTTTTTTCAGAGAGCAGAGTGAAAAGATGGTTTGTTGGAGGTAATCTTAATGGAATACAAACTCCCCAGCCTTGGAACACAGGATCACACCAGGTCACTTCCCCTTCCCCACTTCAAACAGCGCAGCGCTTTAAGCCGCTCTGTCTCCATTGGCGAATTTACCACATTCTTCAAGGTGTCATGTGCTGCAAACTTCACGTTGGTTTCTGCTGATACCAATCCTTGCTGGCATTTTGTAAACCTGCCACATAAAGTATAGGAGCCAAGTCTATCCCTGGTGCAACCCCATTTAGATAGCAGCGTGGTCCAGGGTATTCAACTGCATTAGAAAATATTTTGCATCCAACACAGTATTGCTTGTGTGTATGAGGGTCTGCAGTCAGTTGGGCTCAAGTCATTCATCTCCTTCAGAATTCCTTCAGATCAGCTTTTGGATGTGGGGTCAGTTCCAGAGTATTTGCCATTTTTATGAAGGTGGGGCCAGACTCCAGCCTGTCTGCAGGATAGCAACCGTCAGCTGAAAAGGAAACTGCAGCTGCGTTTGCATCTTGCTCCAGGCTCCCTGGAGGACTTCTCTGGCTAAATATATGCAGTCACGGAGTGGAGAGCTTAGCAGGGTGCTGCACAGCTTTTTCCAGAAGAGTGCTAGGAACCCTGTTCATTAACACTTCTGAATTTGTTATGAATATGTGTGTATTAATTCTTTTCTTCTGTAATATCTGTCAGCAGCATATTTAGGAAAAATTCTTTGGTTTACTTGCATTTAGTTCACACTGTTGTCCTTGCTATGCTAAATACTTGATGTTTGCCTCTTAACTGACTCTACTTTTCACTGCTCTTTTTCTCTTAGATTTAACATGCCACATGATGACAATCACAAGTGCAAGGAAGATGGAGGTAAAAATCAACAGCATGTCATGGCACCAACACTGAACTTCTACACCAATCCCTGGATGTGGTCAAAATGCAGTAGGAAATACATCACTGAATTTCTGGAGTAAGGCCTTGCATATGCATGTGTTGGGCTGTTTTCACATGTCCATGTGTCCCATGGAGTTCTTCGCTTAATTTGGAGTCCTAGTGTGCAGCGTTTGGAGGAAATCAGAGGGATTTGTGTGTGCACGCATCCTTTACATAGAGCAGGAATGCACCCCTGGCATCCAGTCCCTGCCAGTTCAGCCTCATGATAAGCTGGCAAGGACCAGCCTCTCGATGGGGAAGAATAAGTCTTCCCCCATGGATATTGCTTTTAAGGAATGTGTGTTCTCCTCAAACCTGAAGAATGACTTTTCCAAGCCCTGTGGCCCAGATACGGAGCTGTGCTTTAGAGGGCAGATTGAATCTGCCTTTCTGCTCCACAGGTCAAGATAAAGCCCTGGCACTAATCCATGGTGGGAACACCGTTCCAGGAGCCCACGGGTCAGTCTGATGCATAGTGATTCGCCCATTTTGCTGTGATGGCTTCCCGTGTGTTGTGATGTGGAACAGAATGAGAGCCATGATGGTGTTCTGGCAAATCCAGGAGCTCAGTCCCTTGGGCAGTTCTGCTTATCAGTGATTTTTCTTTCTGAATTCTTTATAAAAATGTACCAGTGCTTGCTCAGCAGCTAAATGCACACTCAGAAATGCTTTTGCCAGGGTAGCTGAGTGTGCTGTGCTGGATGGTTGCTGTCACAGCACAGGGGTGGTGGTGGATGGGTAACACACCCTCCCGTGCTTGAGTTTGAAATAGCTCTTGTAGTGCTTGTTAAATGTGGCAAACGTGGTGTGCAACTGCCCTAAGGCTAATTCAGGCAAACACAAGTGGGTTCTGATCTCATCGCCTCCTGTTTAACACCATTATTCTGATTTGTGTTGTAGCACTGGTTATGGGGAGTGTTTGCTTGATGAACCTTCATCAAGAACTTACACATTGCCTCAGCAGCTCCCAGGGCTGATTTATGACGTCAACAAACAATGTGAGTTAATTTTTGGACCCGGATCCCAAGTGTGCCCCTATATGGTAAGTGAAATTTCACACCTTATTTTTCCTGGTTTTGCCAGAGCAAAATAAGGTCTCCTGGGGTTGGATGAATGGCAAACTCACAATCCATCAACTTAGTGTCAAGCTTGTGAGTTAATGATAGATCCTAGGGGGATAATTTCATAAAGGATCATCTGTCTGGTAAGGCATGTGGTACATATTTAATGTTTTGATCTCTGCAATCACTTAAGCAGATGCAGTGTCGGCGACTTTGGTGTATCAACGTTGATGGCGCTCACAAGGGATGTCGAACCCAACACACACCTTGGGCTGATGGCACAGAATGTGAGCCTGGAAAGGTCTGTAATACCTGGTGGTTTGTGCCTCGTGGCTCTACTTCCTTGGGCTCAGGCTGAGGATATCAGTCAAAATCATCCTACCCTAATGCCAGTTGTGTGGGGCACGGCTCTGACTGCAGTGGTGGAAGCCCAAAGCAGCTTGATGTGTTCTAAGCTTGGTGGTGCCCGGGCCATCTCCAGCCCAGATAACGTGATCAAAGTCAACTGCTTGGCATAACATTGTTTAAAGCAGGTATTCCTTCTGGAGTGCTTATCTTTATAAAGTAATGCCCTTGAGTGAACTTTTGAGCAAAACTTTTGCAAAGCTTCCCTAGGCTTTTGTTAGAAATTGCCTATGTGATGTGAGCAGTTAGTAATTCTGTGTAACATAAACTTGTCAGCTGGCTTTTCTTCTTGACAACTTCAGAGTAAAATATAGAATCGGTTGACATTTTCTGTATGGAACATTTTTGGCAGTAATTCATAGAAACTTTCCATTTCCATGTGCAATGTTAATTTCCAGCTAGCATTGTGGTTTCTAGGATAAGTGTTTAATTTTTAGTTGTTCGTATCTGTAGAAAAATAGTTGAGAGGATTTTTCTTTTATTGAGATACTGCAGCTTTTGAATAAAAATGCTAACTGGTTCTTACCATTTGTGTCTGAACAAAAGTATTCTCCATCTGTGTCTAGTAAAAATAGTGTGATGTTATTCTACATGGTATAGCTTAAAATTTTGCTTTTCTGGCTCTTAAGATCAACATTAATAATAATAATGTTTTCTTTAGAAAGAGTCAAAGTTTTAAATCGTAGTCTCTCAAATGTACTTTAATAAAAATTCTGGATGCTGTTTTAAATATAGTTTTCCATACAGGCTGTGGAACTGTTTGGTAATTTATCTTTTGTTGCATGTGTCTGAAAACTCGATTGTTCAATGACACTTGACTGATTTCCTTCAGGACAATGAGCATCATGCATCAATTTGCCTTCCTTTCTTACGGAAAAGTGCAGTTGCCTCAAGTCTGCATGTTTAAAGCCCATACTGTATGGGTTGGCAGATGGAGAAAATACCATACCATTTTTTATGGAGATATCTTTGGAAATAAGAGAGCCTGAATAGCTAAAAAAAAATCTAGCTAAAGCTACTGGGATGTAGATTTAACTGGGCTCTAAATTTACTCTTAAATCGAGGGCATTAAAACAACATTGGGGTATTAACTTACGCATATTTTGCATGTGAGGACACTGAATCTGATACTGCTAAATCAAGCCATGAGCCCAGCCCAGAGTCTGGCTTTGCTGGGTGGTGATTTTACCATGTTCCACAGAACCAGCTCATTGTTGGGTGGAGATAAATCTCTGAAAGAAAATAAAGGGCTTTGTAAATTTGGGCCACTCTCCGTTGTGGTTTTCAGGGCTGTTTAAAGAATGGTGACAGCAGAGCAGATGAATAGCGATGATTTGTGTCTGCTGCCCTGTGGCAGCAGGTAGTGTATCTGTTATGCATGCACGGAGCTGCACAGCCCCTTCTGCCCCCTGCTACTCCATTCAGCCAGCCAGCCCAAGGATGGGAGCTGGATTTGGTGAATTATCTGGAGCTCCAGTGGCAAGACAAAGGAAAGGAAAGTCTGCTGTAATGTCTTCCATCCCTGCCAGTGCTCTCCAGCTCCACTATGTGTCTAAGATATTTTGAATTTGCTCCAGACAATCTGCCTTTTATTCTCTTCATTCTGCGAGCTGTAAGCTTATAGGAAAGAGGACCCTGGCAGGCTTTTTAGTTTTTCTGCTGTATCTCAACATAGAAATTATTTTTAAAATACAAAAGGCACAAAGGTTGCACAGCCAGACTGTTCACAGTGTGGTTCCAAGAAACACCATTGCGTTTTCATAAGATAATCTTGCCATTTATTTAAAACAGCTGCTCTTTTCCCCGGCTTTGCTTTACCATCAACTCCAAACACCAAATTTTTAATAAAATCAATGGATGTAGATTACTTCCTGGTTAATACTCAACCATGGGATGGGAGACATATAGGTCATGTCACGGTCTGTTAGCTGTGTTCATTCACTAGTTAGCTATTCAGTCGTCTTCCCTGGGTCAGTGGTGCCAAGCATGACTCTGGTTAGATATTTAGCTGTGAGCATCAACATTGCTGCAAGACGTTCTCCACTGGGACAGCACTGTTGGATTGGTGTTGTGTATTTCTGTTGTTTAATGATAGCTGTCAGACCTCTTTGGACCTGTATAGGGACTCCAACCTTCAGGTTTTCAACCTCTAAATGCCAGGAGGAGTTGTGCATCATAAGGGTTTGTCCTGAAGCAAAGAAACAAGGCATTTCAGCTGATTTTACTGCTGTCCTTTACTGCAGCAGATGGGTTTTAGTCAGTTTTATCTGGGGAATCAGATGTTCAGATGAAAGCAAATCTAGGGCATTTTGCAGCCTAGAGACCATGCTTGTCTCTGAGCAAACACCACGTGCAGGACTCAAAGTATGAGTTCTTCAGCTGTCCTGCAAACCATGTCCATGGGCAAATGCACCTGAGATCAGCTTTCTTCATCAGCAAAGCTATGTAACAAGTCAGCCTTCATGGGCAAAAGGTGTCCAATGTGCTGCAGAGCTGGTGTCCTGTGGGATGCACAGCCCCATGACAGCTTGATTCTTCTCTGTTTTGTTTGGATAGCTTTATCCAAGGTGGTTCATGAGGGTGTCTAAAAGAGCTTGTGGTGTATCTTGACACAGTCTTGTTGTGCTATTAATGAAAGGGCTGGAAAAACACAGTGCATCAGCAAATTTGACCCTGTTCCCATAAAGGTCATCAGATCTGAACAGCACCTGGTGCACAGAAATACTGCAAGGGAATATTTTAGTGATGCTCTCTACCTGTATTCTGTAGTCTGTAGCCTCTTCTAATCTGTGAGCAATCAGCAATGTTTGGGCTTCCCATAATTGCAAAGATTTAGGCATCTGCATGTCTCTGGGTTGAAATCAACTGTCGCAAGCTCTGTTCACTGAGAGGGGACACTTTTTCCATCCACTCTGGTGAGGCCAGAAGGTGACTCTTCCCTAGACCTCACTTCTGCAGAAGTCTGTGTAGTCCATCTAGTAAACATACCCCAAAGGACTCAATTCATACCATGAAAATAGGGATGGGGGCTTGCCAAGATAACTTCATCCAGTTTTCCAAACAAAAGAAAACAAGAGTCATAGCTGGAAGACAGAAGTGTAGACCAGGTCTTGGCAAGTCCCATGTTATGTCTGAGTGTAAAAAAAAATCACTTGGGGTTGAGGAATTCATTTTTCTATTTTATTTGCCTTTTGGATTTGGAAGTTTTCTGCTTTGGGTAGCTGTGGGGATGTTTGAGTTTTCTCTGGTGTTTCTCCTCGTTGCCTGTCTCCTCCCCTGACACAGCACAGTTTCTGCAGCTCTCCAGGAAATTAGATAGAGCAGCTTTTTGAAAAGCCAGTGCCATGAGCTTTGCTGTGCTGCTCAGCACCAGTAAACAGGGAATATTCAGTGGTTGCTGTTGTCCTCAGTCTTCATCCCATAAATCATTCCACAGACTCAGCACTTTGCCTTCACTTCGCCATTTAAGGGTACAGAGAAAGAAAAATATGGGGGTGACAGACAAAATATAAAGTAGTTCAGTTTTGTTTGATTGCAAAATCATCGTGTGTGGCTGAGAAATAAGTGAGGCTGAGTCTTGTTGCCCAGGCTGGTCACTGTTGGTCGCTCATAATGCAAAGCAACACAATCCCACCTTTGCCATGTCTCTCCTTCCCACGCAGCACTGCAGGTTTGGGATGTGTGTGCCCAAGGAGCGAGAGGCGCCGGTGACAGACGGAGCCTGGGGCACCTGGAGCCCCTTCGGGACCTGCTCGAGGACCTGCGGCGGCGGCATAAAGACGGCGATTCGAGAGTGCAACAGGCCTGAGTGAGTGCCCAGAGGGGAAGTGCCGGAGGGTGAGATGGAGAAAAGCAGTTTGGGTTGCCCAAATGGGCTGAAATCAACTTTGGCTGTCCCCAGTCCTTGTGGGTGCCAAAGACAGGTGGCTCTTCCCTGGGGATGGGTGGCTTTGCCTGGCACAGGTGAGGCAGGATCCGGTCATTGGTTTGTGGGTGAAGTGCTCCGAAAAGGGATCTATTCAACAATGAGGGAAGGAAAAAGCTGATCCCTCCATGGGTTTATTACCTTCTGTTTTCCTGTGGAGGCACAGCTGGGGTCCCACTTCCAGAGGTGTTTTTCTTTCTCCAAAGTTGTGATTCAGAAAGGAGGGAGAAAGGAAGGAGCCTTCCTTTTTCACCATTTTACCCCTGCTTCAGTTGCTTTTGCAGCTGTTCCTACAGTCCTTTATAATAAAGTTTTCTACTGTTTTATTCCTGCTTTGTCTGGTTTTGCAGCTTTTGGCTGCTTTTGCAGCTGATCCTTTATACAGTTACATTTCAGCTGTGCAGACTAGCCAAACCTCAGCAGAAATCTGTGGCCCATTAAAAAGTGGCACTCAAAAATGTTTGCTATCAGCCTGGAATGCAAAATCCTGCACCCTTTGAAACAGCAGGGAATTTTGCTGTGGGCTTCAAGGAGACAAATATGTAGCTGGTGCAATAGTAATAGCTTGAGCAACTGGTATGAAAGCAGCCTGTTTACGTAAACTGTGAGTTGTGCTGATTGCTGTTTAACTGCCTTCTTGCAGAAGAAGGGGTGGTCAGGAGGCTTTCTGGGCTTTTGTTTGGGACTGAGATACAGAGAGGAGAGGGGTCTGTGGGGCTGGTTGCACTGAGGGGTCTTTAAAAGATTCCTGTTTCTCATCATTGGTGTTGGATGGTTCACTGCCAAGGAAATTGCCACTAGGGATGTGCCAGTGATAGTTTCATCACTGCTAATGGGAGAAGGGAGAGCTCGTACCTATGACACTGGTGGTGTAGTAACAGGAGAGGCTGCATAGCACAGCTGGGCAAGTGTCAAAAGTTGAGGCTGAGAGAGTAGGACACCAGCACATTAATTAAAACAATGCTAAGAAAAACAGAAGTGCAAAGAGCTCTCGTCTGGCTGTGCTGAGTCAGCACACTCCATATGGTCTTCAGTTGCCATGGAAAGACAAAAACAAAGCATCTTTCCAGCTCTGCTGCTAAAATTTTGGATGCTGTCAGCGAGATGTATTCCTGTCTTCTGAGAGGCATCTATTCGGACTGATAGCTTTTTGTGATGGAAAATCTCCTTTATCCTAAAAGCTAGCCAAGGATTTGAAATTCCATCTTCCCTGATAGCTTGTGGTTTGTATCCTGGTGCTTCAGTAGGTGTATTGCTGTAGCTGGGATTTGCAAAAGCACCTAAACATGCTCAGCACCAAGCTGCCCAAGAAATCCTTATGATTGATAGTGGTTATTTTCCAGGCCCACTTTCCTGAGCCTCGTGTTGACACTGGCCTCTCTTCTCCAGCCCCTCACAAGATCTGTGTGAGGAGTCGTCTGTCCTGGCACCATCCATGGAGCTTTACACTGATTGTTGGTTTGTGCCTGTAATTTGACACTATAGTGTGAGCTCCCACCACCTGTGTCCCCATTATCATGGGGCTGCTGAAACGGTGCGAATGGATGAGACGCCACTGGATACTCTCTTGCCTTTTTCCCTTCTCAAAGTACTTCAAAAATAGACAGTTTCTCCTCTGCTGTAGAAGGCAGCAAACCCAACCCAGATACCTTGGGTAAAGTCTGAAATAATTCTCAGTAAATCTTTTATATTTAAAGATGGTTTAGCTTTTTAAAGTTTTTTCTGTGCATGAGGATCTGGGGTGGGGTCTTGCATCCAGTAAAAAAATTGTGTTAAATCTGGCGTTGAAAATTACATCCATTCCCTCCATGGTACAGAAAGGAAGGCTGCAGCTCATGTCTCTCTTTGTAGAGTGCTCTGACACCTACATGGATGAGTATCCCGCAGGGATGCAAGAAGAGCTGTAAGCCTCTGAAATGGCAACAGACTGTTTTGACATACCCTGAAGGAATGTATTTGCTAACCAGACCAGACCCTTCCTGCCAAGATTGCCCACATGGGAATTTGAGCCTGGCTGGTGGACAAAGCCCATGGCTGCTGTGCATCATCACAGGGTCTGTGGTGCAGGCCCTGGTTTTCAAAGACATGTTGCAGAATTATGGGAAAGGGCATATTTGATAAGATGTCAGTACCAGAAGCCTTGTTTTCAGGAATGGCTTTTTGGATGGGAGAGTGTTATCTCTGGATGTGAGTCAGATCATATTTGCATTTTAGTCCATCACAGAAGTATCCACCTGTGCTGAAAACTGTCTGAGCCTGACATGTAAACACATGTATAAATAACTGTGCCAGCCACCAACCAATTCCCAGTCCTAGAGCTTCCTGGAATGTGGGGAAGGATATCTCAAACTGGTCTGTGCACACTGGAGCTTCACAGATTTTTCTGCAGTCACACATGAGCGCAGGTACATGGGCAAATGTGCAGATGAACATATGTGCCCTGCAGTTAGTTCTCCTGGGGCTTTTCCTTGTGACAACCTCAGTGCTCCCAGGCAGAGCTGCTGCCCATGGGGCAGGTGCAAAGCACCCCCAAAACAGCACTTCTTGGCAGGGTGTCTGTACCTGGTGCTCCTGGGAGCTGGGTGCTGCCTCAAAACCTGCGAGTGAAAATGCTGAAGGTGATGGATTAAGCATCGTGTATTTCAGACCTGTTGGGGTGGGAATGGGGATGAGACCCCATCATTCCTCGGGCCTGAGAGTTTCTGGGCTGCTGGGAGGAGTGCAGTGGGTCTGGGGTGTGTGCAGGAGCTTGTAAGGGGAATGATACTGGGTTGAAAGTGGGTCCACGCTGGCTGTTAATTGGTCAAATAGATGATTCAGAGAGAAGGGAAATGGAAGCAAAACAAGGAGGTTTCTATACATGTACTTCATTCCCTTCTGTCTCTGTGGTACATTGCTGATGACCCATAAAAATATTATACAGAATGAAGTACGCTGTATTTCTTCATGGCACTGAAAATCGATGTTATATGAGGGTGACTTATTTTTCAGGGTCAGCTCTTTCTGTCCCTCAGATTCTGTGAGAAGCAATGCTGGTTAAAAACACTCTGAAACTGTCAGGGGAGTTTGGAGCTGTTTTTAAATGTCAGAAGTGTGAGTGTGCTTCGGCCCCCAGCACTGTCTGCAAGGAAATTTACTGCCAGGGTTACAAAGCTGACAGTTTGCAACACGGTGGCAAACTTTAGCATCCTTCAGTTTGTGGTGTGTCCATGTGTCAATGTTATCTCAATCTCAGGGGTCACGTCTAGAGAAGAGAAAACTAAATAGTAGCTTGGGATCTTTGGATTTTATCAGACATACCTTTAAAAAAAGAAAAAAAGGCTCCTGCATGTTCTCCTTAACTAAATAGTTAAGAGTTTCATTTTAGTTAAATTGATTTATATTGGAAGCAATGCGGTTGCCATAAACATGTTGTAATTGCAATTTTTTTTTAAAGAAATGCCCTCATAAAGGTTTGTATAACTCAGAGGCTTTGTCCAACTGCAACAGTCCTGCAGAGGTACAAATGCTTTTGAAGTGAAAATGATGAATCCTGTTAATTCCCCCGTGAATGATTCAGACTCACCCAGGTCTGGAGTGTGCTGCTGCCATGATTAAGAAGTTTCCCCGTGTGCTGTGTAGTGAGATGGTTGAGATGTCCCTTTGTAGCTAGAGGTGGCTCATGTGCACGCATGGGAGTAGTCCATGGGATGGGCTCTGGTATTGGGAAACTCCCAGCAATTGCCATTGTGCCTGCAAGGCAAGGAGGAGTTTGGGCTGTGTCTGCAGGGGCTGCTATGCTGGGATAGCCCTGGAGCTGTCCCAAGTGTAATCAAGTAAGTTATTTGAAGTTCTTTGTCACAACAAGGTGGACAACAGACTAAATCAGTAAAAACCAGGTTTAGACTTACTCCTCCACTAGGAACTGGTGTAAACTCAGTCTGTAATCAGGAATCTGCAATGGGCAGTTGCTTGGGCTTTTTATCACTGGTCGTAGCAATGGGGAACAAAGACACATGGACCTCCTTGCTTGTCTCAAAGATCGTTTATTGCAAAAATTTGAACCCTTTTATGCTCTAAACTTAACCCAAAATGGGCATGCATTGGCTGCCTGCCAGAGCAGTGTTGCCTCTCATGCATCCCTCCACCCAACCACCTTCTTGATCATGCAATTGCCACGTGTCTTGCCAGCCAATCACTGCCTCGTGCACGAGGCGACCATTAACCCATTCTGTGTTCATCTGACCTGCAGCTGAATCCTTCCCAGACTGCTTTTTGGTGAACAGGAGTGAACAGAAGTGAACCCCTTTTTTGGGGTCATTTCACGTCTCCCATAACCCACGTCTCCCCCTTTTTTGTTTAAACATTTAGTAAAGAAGAGGGGGAGTAACCCAGTAACAACCCTTCAGAAACACCAACATATGCCTGTGACATGAACAGTGTGCACATGGTATCAGTATGCATACATCTATCTTTCACAGTGCCTTCGCCAATCACGACTGCGCAACAAACGGCCGCACACACCAACAAGGAACCCATTTCGCATGCTGACCTTTTGAGACACAAGCATAACCCCTGCCCCGTGTTAGTAGATCCAAGGGTCCTTTCCACTGCCCTGTTAACAGGGCACTTACCATTACCAGAGGTCTGGGATGAGCCTTCGTATCAAAAGAATATCGTCTTTCACATGCTGTTTGGCCAGCCTCATCTCGATTTAAAAAATTGAGAACATACAAGGCTTTTTCTCGTCTGTCATGGGGGCACCCCAACTCCTCCTTTCTTTGTTTTTCAAGCATAGTTTTCAATGTCCTGTGGGCACGTTCCACAATACCTTGCCGATTGGGAGAGTGAGGAATACCTGTGTTATGGGAGACACCCCACTGTTGTAAGAATTGGCGAGTCCGCTCAGAAGTGTAGGCAGGCCCATTGTCTGTTTTAATAGTGTCTGGAAGGCACAAAGTGGCAAAGCAGGTGAGCCAGTGCCGAGTGACATCACGGGCCTTTTCTCCAGTGTGGGTGGTTGCCATCAAAAAAGGAGAGTAAGTGTCAACAGATACATGAACGTATTTTAAATGACCAAATTCTGGAATATGAGTGGCATCAGTCTGCCAAATAGAGTTAGCAATCAAGCCTTGTGGATTAACACCTGCCGAGGGAGCAGGAGCAACTCCTCGACAGGAGGGACAGGACAGCAGAATGTCATGAGCCTGTGAGGAAGTTAACTGAAATTGTTTGCGTAAAGATCGAGCATTTTGGTGGAAAAAGTCCTGAGGTAGTTTGGCCTGTGCAAAAGTGTTTGGTACAATACCTGGCATAAGAGTGATATCTGCATAACTATTACCTTCTGCGATAGGACCAGGCAAACCTGTGTGAGAGCAAACGTGTAGCATGTAAAAATCATGCTGCCGGCTGTTAATCAAAGTCCACAGTGTCCGTAACTCTGTAAACAAAAGCGGGTTATCGACATGTCGCGGATAGAAGAATTCTAAATGAAAAGTAACATTA
>VZTF01006699.1:0-17658 GCA_013397755.1 Cnemophilus loriae | reverse complement strand
CCGCGCGCCCCCGCGCCCGCGTGGAACCACAGGGTCAATGATGTTGGAAAAGGCCTCTGAGGACACCGAGTGCTGCAGGTGATCCGACACCACATTGTCCACCGGACCACTGAGCGCCACATGCAGTTGTTCCTTGGACACTTCCAGGGACAGTGACTCTACCACCTCCCTGGCAGCCCATTTCCAATGTTTTAACAACCTTTTTGATGAATAAATTCTTCCTAACTCCCTGGCACAGCCTGAAGCTTTGTCATCTCATCCTGTCCCTGTTCCCTGAGAGCAGAGCCTGAAGCCCCCTGGCTGCCTCCTCCTGTCAGGGAGTTGTGCAGAGCCAGAAGGTCCCTCCTGAGCCTCCTTTTCCCAAGGCTGAGGTCCCCCATCTCCCTCAGCCACTTCCCATCAGATTTGTGCTCCAACTCCTTCCCCAGCTCCGTTCCCTTCTCTGGACATGCTCCAGCCCCTCGATGACCATTTGAATTGAGGGGCCCAGGACTGGACACAGCACTTGAGGTGTAGCCTCAGCAGTGCTGAATACAGGGGGAAGAATCCCTTCCCCGGTCCTGCTGACCACACTATTTCTGACACAGAACACTGAAAATACTCTTCAGATGTTCTCAACCCCCTTCCCCTGTGCCTCTCAGGCATTCTTGCTGTCCCCTCGCTGGAGCAAGGGCTGCAGCCTGGCCCCAGAAACAGCCAGGACACATCCCCACCTCCCCAGCTGCCACCCCTGAGGTTTCCCATTCGTTCCAGTCCGCAAACTTGAAGCCCAAGCTGTGTTCTCCATCTCTGTGAAAGCTCTGCCAGTATGAGCTTTCACATGTGCTGGGCTTTCCATTTTTCCAACCTGCCTCTTCTCACATCAAGAATCACAGAATCGCAGAAGTGTAAAGGTTAGAAGGGACGTGTGAAGATCATCCAGTCCAACCCCCTCTGCCAAGGCAGGGTCACCTGGAGCAGGCGACATAGGAACATGTCCAGGTGGGGTTGGAATCTCCAGAGAGGGAGACTCCATGATCTCCCTGGGCACCTTGTTCCAGTGCTCTGCCACCCTCAGTGGAAAGTTCTTCCTTATCTTGAGTTGGTTTAATTTATGGCCATTGCCCCTTGTCCTATCGCTGGAAACCACCAAAAGCAGTCTGGGACCATCCTCTTGGCACACACCTTGGAGATATTTATCTGCACTAATGAGATGCTCTCTCAGTCTTCTCCAGACTAAACAGGCCCAGCTCCCTCAGTCCCTGAATTATCCTTGTGGGCCTCCACTGGACCCTCTCCAGTAGCTCGTTTTCCTTGTCCTGAGGAGCCTAGAAGTGGACACAGCACTCTGACTGCATGGTCCCTTTGCACTGTCACTCCACTTTAGCCCAGTTATCCAAAAGAACATGTGTGGTGCCACGTAGGGTGATCAAAATGTTTGCAGGATTTCTGCTCTGTCCAGGATAGCTTCACACATGGGGTCTTTCATTCCAGCATCCACAATGAGGCCAGCATGGGTCCAGAGGCCAAAGTGGCACCAGTTGTACACCAAACAATTTGGTTTGATTTGGTTTGGGTGTGTTTTTTATGTGTTTGCCTTTCAGAAGTAACAGCTTCGCACTTCAGAATAATTATGAGCCCTGAAGCCATCTGTGGGCACAAGAAGATTTTGTGGCAGATCATTTGCCATCCAGAAAAGACTTTTTCTTGCGGGGGGAGGACAGCGTGCAAAATTCAACAAAACAAATTACGTAAAATGAAGCCACAGTAGACAGCATAGGAGACTTAGCCAAGTAGATTATTTCCCACTAACTCTATTGCCAATTGTTAGAGGGACTTAAACAAAGCCAGGTTTTTAGATTTAATCCAGAACCATTGAAGAAATAGAGAACTGACAGAGAAGTATCAAGGCTCCAGAGTCTCATTTGTTTTAAATCAGGACAACACTTGCATCCATCAACAATCAACTGCCCTACTAGAGCATATCCTTTGTATCAAGAGGTAATGGGGAAATAATTTCTGATAGTATCCATCTTTTGAGATGTTTATTACATTGCTTCTTTTCACAATTCCGTACCATGCCAGGAAACACTTTAGTGCAGAAAGATTTGTGTAAACAGCTCTGTCACGTCACCACTTGCACTGAGGAGCTGATAAACCACCTGTACCTGATTCCCCTCCGGGCATGGCAGAACAGATGGGTCCCTTTGATGCTCAGTTCCAGGTGATTACCTAAGGACAGCAGCAGCACAGGCAAGACATTCCAATATTTTCCTCCATCTTCCACGTCCTCCAAGATTTCTGGTGAAGGAACAGCCAGCACCCACTATAAATAACAAGAATTTGTCAAGAGTCTTGTTGCTACTCTAGAATAAAATTGTAAATGCATGAAAGTACTGTACCAGGTACATGCAGATTTGTATCTTTTGAATTTGTAGCTTTTTACAGCATGTGTTTTGGAAAAACAGGACAGAAAAGGGCCCCCTCAGTTCTCACATAAAGTCCCTATTAAGGTAGATAACTGTGTCTTTATGGTTCCCTTCATAAACATTTCAAGCTCTACCTTAAACTGAGTTAATTTTCTCAGACTTATCATTTACATGGGTGAAGAGTGACCAAGCTATACAAATGTGAATGTTGACTTTTTTTATAGAGAAAGCATAGAGAAAAGTAAATGAAAAGGAATATTTTAAAAACACAACATTATCAAAGTACTTCTGGCAGCACCTTTTTAAACTTGTTTTGAACAATAACTCAGCCTGTTAGCAGACTCTCCCCAAGATCAAGTTAGTAACCTACTGCAGGATTGATCTGGCCATCAGGTTGCCTGTAAACACTTCTTGGCTTCACCACTGATTAGGGTACATGCTGCTAGATGGAGTCTTTCCACTGATTCCAGTAAATTTGACATCCATGCAGTTCTGAGAAACGCTGAAAAACAACCAAGTACGCGTGGGGACTACAGCAGTCATCAGGGGCACCAGGGGTTCATTAAGCTTGATACTTAGAAGGCCAAGAGTAAGAAGCATTGTGCATGCAGCCCATCTGCAATTCCAGTGCACTGTAATTTCTAAAAAGCAAATGTCATATCCACGGATATATTGAAGTGACTACCTTCCATTCGTCAGTCAGCTAGCAGGAGTTTCAAAAGAGGCAGGTAGCTATTCATATCCCCAGGGCATTGCTGGAAAAGGAGCTTCAGCATTCACAAACCCCCTTGACTTCTGCTCTGGTAACTGAAGGACCCATGTCAGAGCCAGAAGCAGCAGAGCAAATACTGATGGAGAAGCCAAAGTCTCAGATTTCCCAGGGAGATCTTCCAAGAGGAGTTCATTACTCATGGCAATGGATGGTATTTTAAGCTGATTGAAGCCACCAGTGGGGCAGGGGAGCTAGTGGGAGAGGAGGGTGTCAGAGATGTGCTACAAAGGGCAGAGAGATGGTGGGCAAAGGCAGGATGGGAAAAAAGCACATGAATGCAACAGTGGGTGTAAATGCTCTTAAAAAGTCCTAACAAGGGTGTATTTTAAACATCCCAGTTTTACGTGTGTTGTTTTTACACACAAGTCTTGGTCAGGCAAACAAGTCTAGTAGTGTACCACACCACCACTACTCACCACGCCAAGTACACACTTCTGTGCACAAAGAAAAATGGATATCTGATCCCTCTTGCATGGGAAATACTGTCAGCATCATGCACACTTTGGCCAAGTTTGTGGCAGACCTTGCAGCCCAGCAGAATGCCAAAATACATGACCTAATGGGCTTTGCACTGCACATGGTCTCACACTTTATTTGGTGATGAATGCTTGCCATAAAGTATTTGCCGAGACAAAGAGAATAAAGCAAGAGTGGTATTCATGCTGTTTGCCAAGAAAAATACCAGAATATTTGTTTATGTAGTTTGCCAAAAATACCAGGTATCACAATAAACAGGCATTAGGTCAAATTTGTGAGTTACTGACACCACCTACCCACCTGACTGCAGCTGAAACCATCATTTGGTCCTCTATTTTAAATAATTTAAAGATTATAGGGCTTTGGTTTTTGAGTCAAATACTTGTTGCATACATGTATATTACACACTGCACCTACACACTTCACTCTTGCAGCATACAACATGAAAAACCATTTCAAAGATAGTGACACAGAACCAAAACCTCCTCTAATTTAAGTTAACAAGGAAGGATCAGCAGTACCTAAAGTGAATGTGTTCATGAACACATGCAATTCCAAGTGACATAATAGCAGTAGAAGGTTACTTTCACCCTTCCACTCTTCTGTGTTTTCTTTGGCATCACCCAGACCTGTCAGCTGAATTAGAAGTGAGCCTTGTAATGCAGACATATTTCAAGTTTGTTGATTTACCTTTTTTTTTCCAAAGTGAGAAGAAACATGATTTTAAAACAAAAACTTTAACTTGAAAAACAATAGTTCAGGAAAAGCTGTACAACATAATGCAAGCTTAAATATTTTTCTCCTTTTTAGCTTTTTTATTAAAAAAATGTCTAAAAGGAATCACGATCCCAGATACAATTTCTGAGCAACCTTGTACCTAGACTGAGATTTTGTGACTGGACATTGCCTCCAAAGAGCTCCAAGATGAAGTACTACCCTACTTTTAGGAAAGATGTTTTGACATCCCATCCCAGACTGTGGAATTGAAAATTACAAGGAGCAGGTGGAACGGGTAGTGTTAAAAATTGTAAGACCAATGCATTTCAAATTAAGTCTGGTAGAATATGAAACAGTGAAGCTGAAATACCATTTGCAATAGAAAAGCAGAAGGAAATGAGAGAAAACCTGAATAAGCAATGAAATAATCACATCTGACACACAGCTGTATGCTGTTGAGGGTGAAATGATTCAAAGGATCATAGCTGAGCAGTAATGATCTAAGGTCCACTTCTGCTAAAGTCAGTGAAGACACTGCTGCTGACTTTACCAAGATAAGGATTATACAGCTCACAGTTTGAAGGCCAAGTGCCAGACATCTTTAAAATGATAACCTCAGAAAAAGATCCCTTGTCCATTTAAATCATCTTGAATTCAAGGACTTTGGATTAATTTTGCCAGCCTGCTCCAGCGGGGATGCAGTCATCAGTAGATAAAATGACCATGGGAAAGTGTGTTGTAGGAAAAGAAATTCATGACGGAACACAGTTTTAATTGTACTTAGTTGAATATTTCTTACTGATGCTGAGTATTATTTTCTCATACTGCAACTACTGTTATGAACAATGAGAAAAAAGAGCACTTGATCTGGTCATAAAGGCTGCTGAATTTCATATCAAAAAGAGCTTCAAGAGAGGCTCTGCACTCCAGATGAGCACTGTATGTGTGTGAGAAAGAATCCTTTGTGTCCACTGAAGATCTAATCCTGAATTTAATCAGTTTCCCTTTGCAGCTGTGTACCTTAAACGCAGCACATAGCTTTGCCATCAGGCTGTCCTTTCCATCATGAACAACTCAGGCTTCCCTTGAACAAAATATTTGACCTTCAAGTCCTAAAATCCATTCCTCTCCCAGTTTCTTGTCATACATTTCCCAACGTTCATAAGCTATAAATAGACATAGATGGAGAGAAAAATAAAGACACTCATTCCCTTGAAACCTTTTTGGCCAGAAGAATTTTGCTGCAGGAAGCAATGGAAGCATGATAACTATCTTGCTTTTAAAAACATTTGCATTGCTCCACCTAAGCAAGGCCAGCTGATGTGTAAGGCAGTCAGCTATTTTAGTACTGTCATGGAATTGGCCAAGGAGTTGCTGAAATACTAATTCCTTTTGACAGGAGTCCTGTAAGTTAACTCCAGACAACTACTTCTGGAACTTCCCAAAAGACAGACTTCAGCCATGGCAAATTTTATGTACATCCAGGAAGGCACAGAGAAGGCGACTGTTTATTGTGTAATATTGCCAGTTTCAGGGATGCACAATGGTTACTGGAGACAGGCCATTTTCAGACCCAGATACTCATTGTCAGGAGGAGATTTGTGTTGAAAATGTGCTGTGGGGGATTGTTCCAAAGATTTGATGCTTGTGCTGTAAAATGTCTCTGATCTCTGGCTATGCTGCAAATAGTTCTGATGGTGCAGATTTCGATCCTCTACCCAATTTCAGTGAAAGAAACAGAACTTTCCCATACATATATGGCTGGAGACAGGTTGACTGTATTTCAATTAGCAAAGCTGCTATGTGAAAGATAAATTGTAATTTGCAGGAAACTTAAATTATATGTAATTTACAGGTAATTTAAATTATATAAGTTTCAATTCTAATGCAAACCCCCTCTTTCAAGGCAAGAGTTAAACAAACATGTGGATCAACTGCTAGATCTATATTACTGTTGATGGTTTTCAACTTAACTATTTTGTACTTATGTAACAACTTAAATGCAGGTGAAATACAAGGATTTGTTCTTCAGAAGTGGGACCTGCATGATGTTTGGTCATCATATTTTCCTAGCTTTGGAAAAGAAAAGAACAATCTGTCAGCTTTTGGACTGGGTCATCAGCCAGTTGGACTAGCACAGATCCTTCAAAGCAAATACTGTTTATTTGTTTTGGAAAATGAATTAAAAATGACTGTGTACTTTTACCAAAAGAAATAATAAATTCTACAATGTATTAATAGATCCCATGGCTGTTTCAGACAGGTCAAAAAGCACTTTTTGGTTGTGTCTAAGTGAGCCTGAACATAACCCAATTGCTTTTCAAACCACGGCAGCAGCATTTGCGTATGAAAAAAGTGCACCTATACAATGAGTCAGCACCTGAAGCTGGACCAGTTGTCTGTATAGTTTTGTGTCAAACCCTTGCTTGCTGAATGGGTGGACATGTGAGCTGTTACTGCCATCCCTGCCGCGCTGCCTGGACTTCCTGCGTCCCGAATTCCGCGGGATTCCGTGCGGGATGCCGGGACAGCTTTCGCCACCAGATGTCCCCCGGGCCGTGCAGAAGTGGGGGTGGGCAGGTGTGGCCGTGTGGCAGATGAGAGACACTTGAGCAGCTGCAAACCCCAGGGTGTGACACAAGGACATCTCGGTGGACGTGCTTCAGCAGCACGAGGGCTGCTTCATGTGAAAGTTATTAGGGCAAAACTTACAGGGATGCATCCCACACTCTACACTAAACCTGGAATACTTCTCATGGTTTAGAGTGAGGGTTCCCTTGCTCTGTGAACAGCCACCACCACTTGTTTGCCAAAGCCCTTTGCCACTGCTTCGTGGACAGACAAGTTAAAAAGCTAAACCAAGCCTTCTGCTTCCAGGGCTGACAGGGATACCTTGGATGCTGCTCAGAGTACATTGCTTAATCAGGACTTCTGCCCGTAAGCCAAGGTTGGAAGTGACTGGACCAACATCTTTATTTTCAGAGCCCTGGGAACACCCTAGGAAGACCCCAGATGGTGGCAGAAAACAGCAATAAGGCAGAACAGGTGAGAATTTTAAATCAATCCAAAACAGTAAGTTTTTTCTACTATATTTTCAAATATGAAAGTTAAAAATCATTATCCAGGGCTGTGTGCACAGAGAGCCCATGGATACAGAATTCACAAGGAGAAACACTGTGCTCAGACAAGGAACCAAGAGTCTTCCCCTTGAGGCATCAGGATACTGGGACTACCAGAAGTGCAGAGACAAGAATGGATGTTGCCTCCCAAAAATGAAGACAGCAGCTTAGTGGTGTTCTCCACCACCCCAAGCTCAGCATCTCCTCTCACAGGCCTTACATAGTTCATGTGTATGACCTGTCGTGCTTCTCAGCAAAATCTACATCTTGGCATTCATAACTTCAGCTCCTCAGGAATGCTGGGCATGCTCCACTGTGCAGGTGATTATTGGAAGACAGGTGTTGGTCGCTGCAGGTGGAGTGCTGCTCCACGGATAACACTTCCCACACTGTGGTCCACGCTGTCCTAATTACGGATTACAAGTGTTGTTGTGCTGAGGTAATACCTTCCACGCTGGGTGATTGACTCACTCCTGGGTCTCTTTCGTCAGGATCTTGACCACAGCACACAAAACCTATATGCTCCTATTCTACACAGTGATCTTCAGGTTCACATCTGTCCCAGTCAACGTCAAGATGACCCCTCCCTTCTTAAATAATGTGTGTGATTCCCTTTGTGCCTTTCTTTCATATTTTGCAGGGTGACACTCTTGCCTGCCACCCAACAGTTCTACCTTGTTAGAGCTACCGAGATTGAATGTCTCACAGGCAAAGCAATTTCATTCTTTTCAAAATAATTACAACATTGTTACTTTGTAATGTGAATGTCAAAGGAGATAAGGGAAAATAACCATGGGAAGGTGGAAAGAACAATTTAATTCAGCAGGCAATTAAATATCTACTAGTCATAATGTGGACAAAGGGTTTGCTGTGACTCAACAAGTGATAGCTCATCAGCTCAAACACATTTAACTAGGAAGGTGCACATTAAAAACAGAGGAGGTTAGTTTAATCTATTTTTTTTTTTGTTAAAGACTATTTTGGGTAATGATAGTGAGCAGAGAGAAAGGGTAAAATGAGAACAATTGTATATGTTGATGGAAGTAGCACGACTTTATTACGAACAGAGAAAATATAAGAAATGCACAGCCCTTACAAAGAGGAAGACTTTCTAAAGAAGTCTTAGGCATTTGGCTTTGGTCCATGCCACTGGGAATTGTGGATGTCATTTCCCACTTGGAATGCTTCTTCTCTCTCCAAACCCTATGAGTATCAAGACATTCACAATAAAATGCAGCCAGGAATTACTATGGCAAGCACACCCACTGAGGCTTGTAAACACATGTTGGAAAAGCCCTGACTAGAGTACTTACAAGACAGAATGCAACCACTCAAAGAAGATTTCATGGGTGAGGAAATAAAGGCTTTAAAATGTGCCCAAACTTCATGTACAGAAGAGACTGTAATGGCTCTGCAGAACTGTTCTTCCACTTCCCCAAACTGTTTCTAAAAGCAGAGGCACGTGCAAACCCAGAACCCGGCACCTCTTCTCACCTGACGGTGAGCCAAGGACACACAGTCCTGCAGACAATATGCTCCGTGCTGGATCTCCGGGCCACGATTATCACAGCAGCTTTGGAAATTTGCACACCCAAGGGGAATGAAACATTAAATGTCTTCAGAATCTTTCCAAGCATCCTCTGTTACGTGCTTAGGCCAAAGATTTAAACGAGCATAGATGAATCTAGAGCCTTCAATGCACTGCCAGTGACTAAACACAGAGAGCTGGAAACAGGATCTGCATTTTCCGATCTTGCTCCTTACAATACGCCTTAAATGTTTTTGGGGCACATGGGGACAATATTTTTGCTAGGGGAATGCCACCATGGTTGGTAATGGTCATTCAAACCTTCTCAGAGTTGATCTGTAGTTAATTTGGCAAAGAGTTCTGGCAGATGGCAGAACTGCTCACATCAAGCTCTCCAGACAACAACAGCATTCAGGCCATTTCACAGGTTACCTTGGAGTGCCTGCCCCACCCTCTTTGTTCTGAGCTGTCCTGCTGTGTGAAAACATCTGCACACCCACCCGCCAGTCACAACAATACGAGGCAAAATAACACCAAGCAAGTAAAGGAGAGGCTTTTACTCTTTTAGAATCATTTTGGTTGGAAAAGACCTTTAAGATCATCAGGTCCAATTGTATAGTCCAACCTTCATAGATTTGGTAAACATTACAAGACAAATGTAACAAAAGGTAAGGTGTCCTAAATGAGATCCAAGAGAGCAGTGCAGAGTGACCCATAGCTTTTCACTGTCCATATCCAGGCCAACTTTGTGCTCAGCTAATACTAGACACAGGTCCCAGCCATGACTCCAAGGAAGACATTTAGCAGGTTTTACAGCTTTTCCTATCACACAAGTCACAGCCCCGAGAACCATGAGGTAATACCCTTAAGTGGGGCAACAAAGACCAAAGAATAAGAAAATTTCTCTGCTGATGTTCCTCCGTAGTTGCTGAAGTAGAAGCTTAGCACTGCACCCGTGCCCATTTCAACACTTCTTGTATTGCTTTTTTTTTCAAGAGTGTTTGTGTTTCCATAACACCAAGCACAAGCCAGATAAAATAAGTGGCTTTTCCCACTTGCTTGAGATGCTCTGTTCTTACAAAATGAGAAGCTGAGTAGCATGAATTCCTACAATTAAAAAAAAAAAAATCGATACCCTCTCCCTATTAATAGCACTTATGTGATAGGCTTAAACAGGTACTTTTAGCATCAGCTTAACACTGGAAGGGAAAAAGGACATGACTTATGTAAATAAGACTAAACCATTCACTTTTTTTTCAGACTGAAGCTTTTTGAGGCCCTTCAGCAGGAGAACATTTATTCTAATGTGGCTGACATCAGAAAATAACAAAACCTATTTTGAGCTGAGTATAGAAATAAAACTCTTACCTGCAATGCAAACAGCAAAGCAAGTCATCAGTAATATTAGCACATGACCACAACCTGATAGATAAAAATTTCTCTCCCCACCATCCAAGCTTTCAAGACCCTGTATCACCACAGAAAATTTCCAACTGCAGTATGATGAGTCTTAAAGAAAAATTTTGTCTTGGGAGAAAAGAAAAGTGGGTGCTTTTTACAAACAGAGCAGATATTTGCTGAAACTTTTCATTAAACTCAAAAGTCTGCTTTCTGAATGAGATGACAGCTTCCAATAAATTTTTCTGTCAATACCTAAGCAAATAGATTGAAAGTAAATGAGGAAATTACTTTTTTCCAAAAACTATTCATTTTGTTAAAGTGTTTGACCATTTACCCAGGAGGAATTAAACAACAGTTTTTCATAAGCAATAATACTTCTAATTAAAATAAGGAGAGAAATAATTTTCACCCCTGATTTTTTTTTTGAACAAAATAGATTTATTTGCTTTCTCTGCTTCCCAAACTTAAAACAAATATAGTCTTCTTGGAAAAATATGTTTCCTTGCAGTCAAACCCATTTTCAGGCTTAACACTAATAATTAATGCATCTAAAATACCCTTTTATCTGGGCTCCTGAAAGCATTCTACAAATAATGAACTGCACAGAGGCAAGAGAAGGACTTTTGTTTTATAAGAGAGGACAGACTAACAAAACAAGTGCCCACCTTTCAGAAGCAAATCTAAACACTACTGCTGCAACCCAGCATCAGCCCAACAGACTCGCCAGCCCAGTAGCCTTTTGTTTTCCTGGCAGGGAAGATGCTATGGTCATGGAAGGTGGGTTTTCTAGGATGAAGCCAATCCTTTGTGCTCCAGATGTGCTGATCCCTGTAATTTCCCAAAAAGACTGTCAGTGCCTTTCCCTGGGTGACAGGGTCTGGCAAGAGAATATTGAGAACAGGTCAGTGCACTCATATAAACTAAAAAAGAGGAAGGTCCACTCAACACAAGGAGTAATTTCCTTCCATTGAGGGTGGCAGAGCACTGGGACAGCTGCCCAGGGAGGGTGTGGAGTCTCCCTCTCTGGAGACATTCCAACCCCACCTGCTCCAGGTAACCTGCTTTGGCAGGGGGTTGGACTGGGTGATGGGCAGAGGTCCCTTCCAGCCCCAGCCATTCTGTGATGCTCTAAAAATACTCTCCCACCACCTGACAAAACTCTGTGAAGCCTGCCTGAGTCAGAACTGGTATCTAACTGCTTTCCATTTCTAGCACTTCTACCACAGGCAATGAGTTCCACAGCTTAATTAGACATTGTGCAACTTAAATGGCTTTTGTTTGTTTGTTTGTTTGTTTGTTTGTTTGTTTGTTTGTTTGTTTAGGGTCCATTACTTACCAGTTTCACTTGAAATTGCTGTACTATGCAAAAATCATTCCACATGCTTCAGAGTCAAGTTGATTTTATAGACTTTGTGATGGGCAGTGTTCTCCTCTCTCTTGTGCTAGTCTTGAGCCAGCAGTTTTGACCTACTGAGTCAGTCACTGTCTGTGCCAAAGCCAACCCATAACTTTCATCAGTTTTCTTGTTCTTTCCTTTCAGAATAAAGAAGATCTAGTAAGTTCACTGGTCTGATGCCCCTAGATGAGCAGCAAGAAGCCCACAGTAGGGGTTGTTAAATTCTGTGTTGCCTGACATGACTACTTTACTGCATGCCTAGAAACCAGGTTGCATTTTACCAGGAATATAATTTTCAACCCCTTTTTTTTTTTTTTTTTTTTTTTTTTTTCCTGGCAGTAATGAAGTACTCAGACCCCACTCTTCTTCACATCGTTTCACCCTGGGTAAAAAAAAAATTAAAAATCAGCACTGTTTACAGGTATCATAAGCACGTTCTCATTAATAACTTGAAATACCTGCTCACATTCTTGTAGTTCATGCTGCAAATGTATCCCCAGGGGTCTTACCCAGCTTGACCTTGTTAATCATTGATTTTCCTTGCAGCATTGATGCTCTGATTTCATAGACATCCGTACAGACCAGGTACAGACTCAGGAATGCAGCATGTCACTTCTCAGGTCAGCAACAATAAGGCTGTACTAGTGTTAGAACCATATTCCTAGCTAATTTCTGACAACAGTCTGGGTTCCCTCCTCTTGCTACAACGTGTAATAAGATCCTGCATTGCATTCCCAGGAGTTACTCCACTTTGTCCTGACTCCTTGTGTTCTTGCTTCAGCTTGGTCTGAAGCTCATTAACCTTGTGCTCCACTCCGTTTGCATTTGAGGACAACAACACCATCACAGCAATGCACAATTTGGAAACTTGTTTCCTGTGTCTGTTTACAGTGGATACTCTCAACAGCAATGCCTGGATATGTTTCCGAAAATTCACTGCTTTCCCAAAGTATTAGCACTAATTTTTTATTGGATGTTGGTAAATCCTTTAGCATTTGGCATCTGTATCTTCTAATAGACACCAGCCTTGAAACTTTGTTTTCTTAACAGCCTTTGTGTTCCAGCTTCTTCCAAACTCAGTTACAATCCAGTTCCTGCCGAACTTACTCAAACGAAACTTCAGTCTGATATAAGCAGGAGATTTAGGTAATGATAAGGGAAGGAAAAAATCAACACATTTGATTTCTAAGGAACCATTCTTTTGGCAAGACAGTTCTAAACACCAGCCAGCTACAGGACATCTGGATCATACTTTGAAGAGAGCGGTTCAGAAGAATCCAACCTGATCGTAAACTTTTAAATCCATAACATCCAGAATAAACAAAAAGCACATGTGTACTATTTGCAGGAGAATATACCAAAATTATTGGAACATTAGTTATTTGATTCCAAATTCCAACACAGCTTCAGTCCCAGCAGTTAAAAGTCTCAGGCAGAATGAGTGTGACTCCCAGAGAAGCATTTGAATGATCAGACAGCAGAGTTTTCCTTAACATTCACCTGCTACACTGAACTAAAGGCCACTAAAAATACATTGGGTAACTGGACTGCAGCCAAAGAACACACCCCAGCTGCCCAGAGAGATGGGTCTCGCTCCCACGCCCCACTCTTTCCCTCAGCTCGGCTTGAAAATTTCAAGTAAAGCACTCAGCCTCTCTCTCTCTCCAGCAGTTTTAAGCCTCCAGGAGCTAGAAGGCAAACACCAGAGAACAACTGCCTCCTTTACAGGAAAACAGCTCACTTTGGGAGAGTCAGAACTAGGCTTTGGTACATGATGGGTGGCAGGTAAGTAAAAAGAGCAAAGTTTTCATGCAAACAATATCTGAACTGCAGAAGTCACTCATGTGACAAAGCAGTTGCCATGAAACTGTGTTCTCTTCAATATAAAACTAATTTCTTCACCTTGGATTTTTCTAACATTCTGCTATGATAATAGAACCATGTAAATTTGTATTTTCATCTTGCTCAGTGTAATCTACTTGTTAAGTGCCTTAAGGTATTCTCAAATTCCACTGAAAGACACACAAAAATACTTCCACGTAATTCCTAAATACCCCAGGACCATAAATGGGTATTATTTTCAGAAAACAGAATGTGTGCCAAAAAGCTGTAGATCAAAGTATCTTGAGTAGTTTTATTCCAAATTTGGCCATGAAAAAGTCCAACTTAAAAACCAAAACCATCTAATCTAGCCTTGACATTCAACTGTCTGATAACAGTCTTCTTTTAAGGGGGAGGAGAAAATTTGACCAAACTAAATGTGACTCTGATTGAAATGACTACCACTAGAAAAATTTGTATCTAATTTATTGTGGAAAAATGTGCCAGAGAGCTTGATAAAATTTCAGCCAAAGACAACAAAGTAGACACGTTTCTTTCTTTTAGATGCATGTTTCTTTCTTTTTTGCCCTTTAGTTCCTTTCATAAGAACTACATGACACTGGCAGTATCACCTTCCAGAGTCAGTAAGGCTGCCTCAACCCTTCTGACAACAAGCTTCAACAACACTGAAGAAAAACCTTTTTTCAAATAATCAAAGAATCACAGAATAGTTTGGGTTGGAAGGCACCCTTAAAGGCCATCTAGTCCAATTCACATGCAATAAGCAGGGACATTTTTTTACTAGACCAGCACCTGATCTGGAAGGTTTCCAGGGACGGGCCATCTACCACCTCTCTGGGCAACCTGCTTCAGTGTTTCACCACTCTCATCATAATTTCTTCCTAATGTTATGTGATTCAACCCTTCTTCAGCTTAAAACCATTATCCCTTGTCCTATTACTACA
The DNA here is from genome assembly GCA_013397755.1 of Cnemophilus loriae. Taxonomy (NCBI): domain Eukaryota; kingdom Metazoa; phylum Chordata; class Aves; order Passeriformes; family Corvidae; genus Cnemophilus; species Cnemophilus loriae. The sequence continues at coordinate 3,054 of VZTF01006699.1, read as the reverse complement.
GCCCTGCTAAAATGTCTGTTCCTATCTTTCTTACAAGCCCCGTTTAGGTACTGGAAAGCTGCTGTGAGGTCTCCCAGGAGCCTCTGGCCCCAATTCTCTCAGCCTGTCTCCACAGGAGAGGTGCTCCAGCCCTTTAATCATTTTTGTCACTCATTCCAACAGGTCCATGTCTTTCCTGCACTGGGGACCCCACAGCTGGAGGCAGCTCTGCAAGTGGAGTCACACCTGAGCAGGGCAGAGGTGCAGAATCCCTCCTCCCTTGTTGCCTACACTGTGGGATGAGCTCAGGACATGTTTGGCTTTCTGGGCTGCCAGAGAACACGGCTGGGTCATGTCCAGCCTCTCACCCACCAGCAATTATTGACACCAGGGGTTGTGCAACCCAGCTGCAGATTGATGTGCATAAACTATTTATCACACTAGATTGCAGCAGTTTTTATTTGGGATGTCATTTTGATCACCACATTCTACTTCCTCACTGTAGATAAAGCCCCCTGGCAGATCAGTGTGCAATAGGCTGTTCTTGCCTGGGAATATTAATGTATTTCTCTGTCAGCCTTCATATTACTATCTATTCCTTGCTGAACAATTTCACACATTTCACAAAAGGCTTTTGATTGCTTAACAGAGCAGTTTTATCAGAACAAATGCAAATTACTATTTACAACACATTTTTGATTCTCATCTTGGTGTCAAATGCTGTTTCTCTGTTGCTACTCCATTTTAAGATTTCACTTAGACATTAGAAATGAGGATTCACCTTATAAATTAAGAGTATTCACTCTGAGTAAATCCTGCATTCACTGTCTAGACTGCTGGAAGATGTTAGATTTCAGCACTCCCCTTATGCTGAGCAGATTCAGATTCCTACAGAAGACAGATGTTTGGAATTCTTGAACAACTGTGTCTCGCCTAACAATACACTGAAGAATCACGTTTCAGATGATGGTACTGCTTGTGTGACATCCTCCTATCTCCACTTTTTTCCAATAAAATGAAATGGAGAAAAGACAGAAGAGGAAAGCAAATAGCATTTATTGTCTCAAGAAATTTCAGTACTGTTCCTGAAGCAAATTTTAAGGTATTCCTTTTTACAGAAACTAGGTATATTTAATAGAAATTACTCAGAACAGCAATTGGATTAATCAGGAATATGCCCTTCTAGCCCAAGAACTGAGTTGATAAAGCAATTTCTGAACAACTTAGTTTATACTGGCACAAGGCAGCTTCTCCTAATTTTACCAGATTAATGACAAAATTACATACAGCCAAATAGTTCATGTGTGCAGCTGTGCTGAATCTGACACACTTTACCAGAACAGTTATAAGAAATTGCTAACAAAATTCTCACACAGAGAAGTTTACCAGAGATAGAGAACTATCAGCATGAAAGCTGGGAATTGTTTATTTAAGGCATCCTGGACACACTGTATTAAGGTCTCCTACAGAATTCAGGTTAAACCCTGAGCAGCTGGTTTTCTTTTTCTGTTTTATAAAATGTAGTTCCCAGAAAATTTGCATGTAGCTATTCAGTATGGAGCTTTTTTGAGCACCCATGCTTCAGCAGCCTGTGATACTTTTAAACACAAAGTTTTGTTTTCATGGTGCATAAAACAGGATAACTTGTGTTCTGTTTCACAATAATATACATTTTTTGTGTGTTGTGTATTACTTTTAATGTGTTCAGACAAGAAAACATGTTAAGAATATTTTTAATATTGTTGTCTATAATAGTGAAAATGAATACGAAACAATATATTTTTCCCTCTAATTGTAAACTTGTTAAAGTCTTAGTCTAAGCATATTTTCACATTGACTTGGGCTAGGAATAGCCAGTTTTCAGGCAGAATTTCACAGATGTGCAACATGATTCCATACCACAATCCCATTCTGAATGGTTCATGTGATCTAGAATAGACAATTACACCTACTCAGAAAAACATGCAAAACTTTAAAAAACCATAGATAGGCAGCATGTGCTGGTGTTGCTTGATAACCAGCTGATTGATAACTAGTTAACTGGCAGCTTCAAGTTAATCCATGACATCAAGCTACAAAAAAATGAGACACCAAGTGAATACTCCAAGCATTTGCAACTGAACACTAAGTTTCAGTGTAATATGTAAGGAATATGACTGCTACTTTGTCGAAAGAGTTTGGAGTGTTTTGTTTAATTCTTCAGTGTTAAAGAAAATAGTAATTTTAGCTTTCAAGGTACAGCACATTTGCAATGAAGTTGGATTTCAAAGTGAGTTCAATGCTTTTGGTCATCACCATGGAAATGTGACTAGACAGGCACAAGAAATTTCTTTGGTACTTTTATTTTCCTTTTCTCTAAGCACAGCATCAGTGACAGCTTTTCTAAATTTAGAGATGTACCTGGAACTAGAACTTTGTCTTTTCAAATCAGATCTCCCTCCACATTCTCTCTGGTGTCCCTGCACAAAGATTAACCTAAACCCTCTTTGCTGAACAATACTCTTCAAAGCAGTACTCTCTGAAGAAAATAGTCTAATTTTGAAAAAATAGTTTATTCTAAAAATTGGCACATCAATGAAAAGATTCCTCTGAAAAGATTCTATTCTTATATATTGTAACATCTCTAAAATGCCAAAGTTCTCAGTTATGAAGTGTAAGCCACTTAGAACTGCTTCACATCTTGAGCAAAAAAAGACGTAACAAGCGGAAAGCAGAAAGATTTCAGCAAATGCCAATAAAAACTTCCAGTGCTTCTGACATTAAAGAATGGTTTAGTTTGGAACAGACCTTTAAAATCATCAAGTCAAGCATTAACCCAGCATGGCTAAGGCCAACATTAAACCATATCCCCATGTGCAACATCTACACGTCCTTTTAAATCCCTCCAAGTATGTTTACTCCATCACCTCCCTGGACAGCCTGTTCCAATGCTTTTCACCCATTCTGTGGAGAAATTCTTCCTAATGTCTAACCTAAACCTCTCCTGGCACAGCTTGAGGCCATTTCCTCTCACCTTGTCCCTTGCTCGATGGGATCAGAGCCCGATGCCCCATGGCTGCCCCCTCCTGTCAGGGA
>VZTF01006698.1:588698-659759 GCA_013397755.1 Cnemophilus loriae | reverse complement strand
TGCTCTGCCACCCTCAGCATAAACCAATTCTTCTTCATGTTGAAGTAGAACCTGTGTTTTAGTTTATGGACACTGCTCCTTGTCCCGTCACTGGGCACCACTGAAAAGAGTCTGGCAGCACCCCCTTGGCATCCACCTTTGATATATTTATATGTGTTCATGAGATCCCCTCTCAGTCTTCTCTTCTCCAAACTAAACAGGCCCAGCAGTGCATGAGGACATGCAGTGTCTCCCGTGAAAGATATGTTTCAGACCCCAAATCATCTTTGCGGCCTTCACTGGACCTTCTCCAGTAGGTCCTTGTTTTTCTTGTGCTGAGGAGCCCAGCATAGGACACAGCACTCCAGATGTGGCCTCAGCTAGGGCCAAGTGGAGGTGGGGGATCACCTCCCTTGACCTGCTGGCCACACCCTTCCTGCACGCCAGGATACCACTGGCAGCACGGACATACTGCAGGCTCATGGTCACCTTTGTCACCTGCCAGTACATCCAAGTCCTGCTAAGCAAAACTGAGGGGTTGAACTGAGAGCTTAGGTTGCTCCACAGAGCTGTGACCCACAGTGCTGGGTGTGGCAGCAGAGTCAGCACAGCCCCTCTTGGCCCTGCTGACTGCCTGGCTGTGTCACCTTGTCCTTTTACCTGCCCGTGACGCCCGGACAGTTCTGTGGCGTTTCACAGAGTTCTGTGGCATCACACAGCTGTTCAAACCAGCCTGTCCCAAAGCTGCAGCACCCCTCACTCTGTCACCATGCAGTTCAGTCCTGTGAGACTACATGGTCCTCAGACATCATTGTCAGGCCGTTTCATCACGCTTCCAGTATACAACACCCCTTCCAAGACAGGTTCTAATGCACACAGGGTGTCTCCGGCCTGCCTGAGTGTGTCCCAGGGACACTGAGCAGACAGGATAAAATCCTTTTTCTTACAAAGTTTGAAAAAATTCTTTTAATTATACCCAGCTGTAGGTTTTGTCTCTTTCCTTTTGCTTTGTTATTTGGTCTTTGCTCAGCTCAAGCAATGAAGAGGAGTCATTTGCTACCCTTCCTGGCCGTAACCCTACCATGCTGTGGGGTCTGTGTCTGTGAGACCTCACTGTATACCTCTGGGCTCTGTGTGGGCATGTCTGTATGCATCCACCTTTAGGATGAAAAACTCAGATTAATTCCCGGGTCTTGTCTGCTACAGGACTATCAAAGGGTTTGATTTAAAAGCAGATGATGGCCTGGCTGATAAAACCCTTTCGTTAACATGTTTAGATCAATCCCAACGTACTTGATGTTAGGGTTGGTGAGAGGAGGGTTAGCAGGCGTGTAAGCAAGAATGAGAGGATGACTCTGATGTTCCTAATCCTCTACTAAGTACTAATAAGTAGCAAGATACGAAGAGCTTTATAAAGTTTTCAGAGGGCACAAACTTAGAACCAAAACCCATATCCAGTCCTAGATAATGAAGATGTTTATGCTAAAATTGTATAATAAAAATTGATAATGATGCAAACTAAACTGGGGATGAAACGCTTGCTCTGAGTTTTAGTTTCTTTTATTTTCAGAATTTCCACGTAAGTATTTTCAATCATTTTCGGTAGCCATTATCTCAAACACTCCAAAATGGAGAGGCTTTGATTGACATGTTATTTGAAAAACTTAATTAATGTGCTGTAAAGGCATTCCTTTTATTTTAAAGCTCTTGAAACATCATAAACTGTTTACAATCTGAGGATATTTGGCTTTTCACATAGCTTTTATCACAATAACTTAAAAGGCAATAATTTTAACTTGTCCTATACTACATTTCCTGTGTTTGCCTTGAGCTTGTTAAATCTGATTGCTGTTTCACATTTTATCTGCTACAATGTTCTTGCAGTGGAGGAATTGCACGGTTGACTACCTGGCTCTGAGTCCAGAGGCTTTTGCCTCATTTTCCCTGACTCAGAGTACAGATGACATGTCAGTGGCTTTGGGAGTGTGGGGGGTGAATGCCTTTGCACTACTCACTGCCCAGCTGGGGCCTGATGTTTGATATCTACTGGGCCATAGTGGCCACTGTAAAACTAATTGGTGGTTCGAGGTTTAGATTCCAATTCCTGACAAGAATTCCTCTGTAGTATTATGTTCTTTTCCCCTGTCCCTGTGCTTTTTATTCCTCTGGTTTTTATATATTGCTTTATTCTGCTCTGCCTCTGTGTTAATTTGAAAGCAAACCAGTGGGAGATCCCAAGTCAGAACTACAATTTAATAGGAAAATTAAGATAAAGGCAATAATAGAGAAACACTGGCTTAAACTGACAGAGTCAGGATACAACCTGACACCTTGTTGGTCAGGGCGGTGGTAGCAATCTGATTAAATGGTGGCTGCAGTCCTGTTGAAGTGATAGATGTGGTTCTGTTGAAGCAATGATCCTGTAGAAGGTCCAGTGGTGGTTATGTAGCACTGGTCCTCTGGTAACCCAGTAGGTAAAGCTGCTCTGGTGTTCCAAATCTCAGATTTTATCCAGGTAGGAATGCTTGGTTCCTCCCCCTGGGCGGAGCATCTCACAATGGGATGATGTAATTTTATCAGTCATGCAGTGAGACTTGATGGCCCATTAGCAGAAGATGTCCCCTGGAGTTATCAGGGATGGGACATGAAGAAGATAAGGAACACTGCCGCACCTGTTTTAACACCTCATGAAGATGATGATAGAATACATACTTTTGGTTACATCTTACATTGTACCCTAAGACAGCATCTGCTGACTGCTTTCACTTTGAAAATTTTCTTCCTGGGATTGTTCTCAAAGCTGGGATACTTTCCTGTACACCTGTCCCCTTTTACCATATGTCACTTCCAGCTCCTCTTCTGCTTTCAGGATTCCATGTTCAAGTGCTTTGTGATCAATTCTTATTTTTTTTCTTTTTCTCCTTTGTGTGGGGGTTGCCTGCTCTTCTTCTGTGCATGTCTTGTATCTGCTTTCTCCTCTAACATCTCTTTCTTGCTTTATTTCCCTCTTTTTTTTTTTTATTTATCCAGGTGACTTCTGCCTCCAGCGCAGTCTCCAGCCACCTGATGGGTGAAAATATGTCAAAGTTGGGTTGACCATAAGAATTAAAGTCTATGGCCTTCCAGATGAATTGCTTGACTTGACTTAGCCTTGTTTATAAATGTCTTTAGGCTTTCGTGTGTTTGTGTACATTCATAAGAAATTTCAGTGTTTCAATGTTCAAAGTCTTAAAGTAGTGTTGTATGTGTGGAACTTTGTGCTCCTCGTGCAGCTTTGGAAATAACACCTATGTTCTATACCTCACCTATGTTCTGTACTTCAATAGCACCATTCCTTTCAGATCTGAAATACGTTATGCACAATTGACCTCAACAGCTTTTTGTGGGGATATGGAATTATGGAAAGGCATAAGCCAACTTTCGTGCATCAGACTGAAGGGAATGGGTGCATCAGGTTGTCAGCTTCCCTGAAAAATGAGGTCTTGAGCATGGCAAACAGGACACTTGGAAGTGTGGTGTTAAAAACACTGGCGTGTGTGGCATATGCACGGACATGCAGAAAGTGGTAGGGCAGGGAACAGCACCCTGTTGGTCTCGTGTCAGTCCCATGTGTGGTCCTGGGTGATGAGAGAAGATGGCCAGCGATTTTGAGATTGTTATTTTGAATATGTTTGGCAGGTTGGAAGTGTTTTTCAGGTTTCTGTGCCTTTGCTATGTAGCTCAAGGAAAAGCCCTGAGTGAGCAGTGTAGAGCACCCTGTGCTAATGTGTACCTGTGTGGCTGCACCCACCTCAAGGAGAAGCAAGATCTTGTTATAGTTCCTTAGCAGACCTTGCATTAATTTGGCATTTAAAATACAAAACCAGCGTGTTCAATTTTATCAGTTAGGGTTAACCTCACTGTCAGCAACAGATCACTTAAGCAGTGTTAAGAAAGAGTCTGAATTAGGACAGCGAGGCATTTCTTGTTACCCTTGTGGTCTTGCACACCCACTGACATGGAAACAGCTTCTTTGGTGTTCAGCAAGTCATAAAAGAAACAAATAGACCCCTTCCCCAAATACAGAAAACAATCAGATACAGTTTACTTTTTTTTGTATTTTCTTCTTTTTTTTTTCTTCCCCTGAGAAGGCTTTTAAGGTGCTTACTTGTTCTTAAACATGCATTAAACCATCCATGGAATATAAAATAAACATTCCATTTAGTGTTGCTCAGAAAACATTATAGAATATATTGGCAAATAGCTCTTAAATTGGCATCCCTAGTGTGTGCAAATAAATATCTGCCTCAGGGCAGGCTAGAAGTGAATTTGTTTCCATGCTGTGATTTCTTGCTCTTTGTGCCAACTGGTGGTTTAATATGGAGTTTGCTAATATTCAAAGCAGGAAAAAAAAGCTAGCAGGAAACTTATTGAATAGTTTTACAGAGATGCCAAGCTTAGCTCTCATAATGTCTCTACCTCTTCCTTTTGGAATCCAACAGGCACATTACTACATTACACTACATTTTCCCCACAATTCTAGTTAATCTCTGTGCTGTGCTGCAGAGAATGGCTGTCTCTGCTCAGGAAGTGGAACTAAACTTAACAGGAGCGTTCTGTGATTGCTCAGCCTTGTAGCCTGATTATATTATGGTGACAGCTAGCATGGGGAGCAGAAAAGCTGCAGGAATGTCTCTCTAATGATATTAAAAAATTTATTCATTTGCCCTGATGAGTGTTTCATTAATATGTAATCAATTTTCAGCCCTCGGAAAATTTTCTTAATATGAACTGGCAATTCAGCTTGTCAGAGTGACCAACCTGCATCATCCCTGCCACTGAGTTATCTGGTATTTTAGGCTGGATCTGCAAATCCAGGTCTACTTGTCCAGCCTTATGCTTTAAGCATAAGGAGAAATTTTACATTTCTCAAGGAGTCACTGAATAGTCGTGTCTGGCTCCTCACCATACAGTGGCCCATTGGAAGATCTAGTCTTAGGGACGGTGTAATCTGGCAGTATGGGAGAAGGAGGTACCAGCCAGCAAAGGCTGTAGTGACAACCCTTATCCTGGATGGCAGCTCAGCACACGTGGTAACAATCATTGCATCTCCTGTTTGGATGGTGAGGGCCGGCCTTGGAACTGAACCTGAGGAAGGATTTCTGTGCTCACTAATTCGGGATTCAACCTGGTTCTTAAATGAACACTGGCTCTTGAGAGTACATCTCTGCTTCCTAGGTCACTAGGATGATTTATTTACCATGAGAATTGCCACTGACAAGTCAGAGGTTTCGTGCAGCAGATGATAAAATAATTGGAAAGTAGGGCTCTAGAAAAAAGCAGTTCAAAAGGAAACAGACTTGGAAAAAACTTCAGAGTTTTTGCTATTCAGTCAATACCAAATAGCAATAGGTACTGATAGTCCTGTCTGTTTTGTATAAATTCAGTTAATGAGTCTCAGATCAGCAATTAGTGACTATCATGTCACCAACAAAAGGGAGAGCAATGTGAAAAGAGATGTGGCTAGAGTAAGCAAGAAGAACAAGACCTGAATGCATGGTTGAGTGTGATTTTTTATTGTCTCCATTGCAGGGTAATCTGGTAACATGTTACTACGGTGTTGAGGGCAAAACTTGTACTAAACATTGCATGTCTTTGATGGTTGCCCTCCCCTTCTTTTTCTTTTTGGATGCAGAAATATGATACATCTTATGAAATGCCAGCCTGGTAGGACTTTCTTTTAAAACCTTTTTTCATTTACAGTAATGGTCTTCAGAAAGTAGCCATAGCCAGTAGTTCCTTCTTATTTTTGTTTTCCTATTTTATGACTACAGAAAAATTAGATATATATTACCCAGACATCCTACCCAAAATACAATTGGAAATGCTGGTTGGATAGCTCAGCAGCAGGAAACCTCCCTGCTGAAGGACTTAATTTTGCAGCTATTTGTACCTCTTGGTGGCTTGTCTGCGATAGAGGGTGCTGTGAGAAGGCAAAGGAATATTAAATGGCATTTAAAACATCACTTTTCATCTGTTTCCTGTTTTCATTTTTATCCTGCTGTTGGATTATGATATCTTTGCTGTAGTCAGTAGTCAATTTGTCTTGTAGCATAGTAGATGTCTGGCCCAGGGGAGAATTCCTAGGTGCTGCTATCATACACACCCTGGAAGAAAGATCCAGAAAGAAACAGTCACTTGGGTCTTCTGTAGCCTTCATTTAAGTACTGTGACTGTTACGGGCTTCTAATATCTTTTTGCTCTTGGAAGTGTGGTAATCTGTTAATTTATTTAACATAAGAGAGTCATCAGAGTAAAATACGATTAGCCTCCATTAATCCTGACTCTGGCATTTTTCTTTGGAGCACTTGAGCACTTCCCGGAGTGGTCGGAGTTATGATGGTGACCTGGAGGTGAGAAAGTCCTTAATGCCTCCTGCCTGTTCCTTAGTTCCCTAGCAACCATGTCTCCTTTTTTTTCCCCCTAATATAATTTCCTTATGATTATTCACACTCCTCTTGTTAATTAATATTATTATTAAAGTCAGGGATAGGAGCACATTTATTGGGAAGATTTAGGAAGACTGTTGATTTTTTTTTTTCCTGTAGCAAAAACATCTTTAGTTTATCTAGAATTTGCTAAAATGTAACTATTTGGATTGAATAGTTCTTTGCTGGATGTGTGATTTAGGCTATGGATTACAAAAAGCCCCCACCACTCTAGATGCTGAACAATATAAACCAATAAACTATAGCAACATAACCTGGGAGGACTGAAGTGAGGCAGGAAACCTACAGAAAACAAAGTGTGTGACTGTGGAATTAAGCTGTGTATCATAATGCCTGTGCCCAATGGGATGAACTGAATGTTTCCCCGGCAACCTTAATTCCCACATTTTCTAAGTTCTGAATGCTTCTCTTTGAGATGTTAATAACAGTCTATTAACTTTTTTTTCCCTGTAGCTGATGTGCTACACAAAAACGTGGTTGAATTTTAAACACACATATGAAGGCAGGTTATTGTAAGCGTCTTACTAGTGAATATACAATCATTATGTTGATTCACAGTTATAATTTATTTTTTATTTGTATTGCAGATGTGTTCGTGACTTCTTCCCTATTGTACAAACACTGTGTGATATATTTTAAGTAGCTGTCAGAGCAAAAGAATTACATTTTTAATCACAGTTTATGGGTAATGCATTGTTACAGTAAAAAGAAGAATGAGGAAGCAATAATAATCATTCTGAGCCATGGTGGCAGGACACAAACTACCTAGGTGGTGTTGAGGACTCTTTACAGCTAATGTGACAGAGAGAACGTTTAAGGAAAGGTATGAAAAAGGATAGTGTGCTGGCTTTGGAAAGCTTTACAGGGAGCGGGAGCTTGCGGAAAAACCCAGCAAAAGAACAAAGCACCGATCCACCAGTAAAAAGGGATGTCAGGACTGCCCTTTTCATCAAGTAGCACAGCAGTATTGTCTGTGCTATTATCTGAATTAGGAGGCAGAGTGATAGATTTTGTATTCTTGACAGACTTATGTTTGCTCCCCAACTTGCTTCTTGTAATAGTTTTAAACAAATCTACTAGTTTTGATGACCTTCATGTACTGCTAATATTGCCAGAATACTAGGATCTCATCTTTCCTCATCTTATTTTTTCATGTTTGTGCCACCTTCTAGCTGGGTTCCAAAAGTTTGAGATACTTCGGGATGAACCTTCTGCAACACAGGTGGCGGTAGCAGGAATGATTCTTGCAGGGCAAAGTATGTCTTTGCTTTTTATGCTGACTTCTGTAGAGTACTGAGTCAAGTGGAGTTACAGTCTCTACCTTCTCTTGCAAGAGTCCAGAATACCCAAAAAATAAGACATTCATCTTTTGTTGTTGTTGAAGTAGGTCTCTGTGTTTTGAGGGATGTTTATCTGGGCGGGAGACAAGAGTTTTGCTGAACAGCCCCAGAATAAGCTAAGGACCAGCTCTATCTTAGACTGCTCCAGGTATGGCTGTCCTATCTTTGTGGAGCACACCTGGAAGAAAGCCCCAGACCCACACTGATCTCTGTGTGCTGGCTCCCATCCTCCCACTTCAGGTTTATCACGCCTTTGGTGTGGGCTATGTCCATACAGTGCAGCATTTGACCAAGGATCTGTGTGATATCAAAGTAGTTATAAAGCATAACTGTTCAGGTTGGAGGGAGTGGTTGGAGCTTCTTTGGTTCGAAATGCCAGACATAATAAGTATAATTTTATAACTGTCCTGTCAGTCATGTGCTTGCTCCCTGCTGTAGGGAACTACTTTGCTTAGTTCCGGGGAGCCCCAAAGCGAGCTGTCACAGTCAGCAAGTAGAGGCTGGTAGGAAAGCAGGCATGAGGCATGGAGAAGGCTGGTAAATCTCACTGACAGGTGCAATGAAACCGCTTCCTTGAACACCCTCTCCCAGTCATACACAACAGCCATCCTTTGATAAAGCTTAAAAACATGCGTAGGGTCAAAGTTAAGACTTTCAGAGCCTGTTTCTGTATTTTGCAATAGTCTGTAAACTTTGTTGCACTCAAAATCTTGTTTATGGGCAAAGAAAAGACACAACTTATATACCTAAAAATTTCATGTCAGTGTGACTAAAATTTTAGTGTAAACATTATCATCCGTCCAGATGTATTCATTACAGAAAATAAGAAATGCTTCTGAGCAAAAAAGAAAAAAAAAAAATTAATAGTGATAATGCAGTTAAAGTTGTTGCATGAAAGCTTCCCAGTTTCTGCCTCTTTTCTGGTATTGTTCTCACCCTTCTTCCAATGCTCTGGTTCCTAAGGTTGATGGTTTAATTTTGCTGTTGGTGGTGGTGTTGGTGGGGGTGTTATGACAAGTTGTCAGCAACCGGAGACCTTCACTGGGGAGGAGAAGATGTCCATTTTGATCCTTTCTTCTTCACCTGGAGTTTCTTTTATATGTTAACTAATGTATTTTCACATTTCCCTTTATCCATTGGTCTGGTGTTCTGCATTACACCTGATATTACTGCATATGGTGCTTTTTCAGGGTGCTAGATCCTATTTTTTCATCTTCTTTGCTCCACCTAAACCAGATTTTGTTCAGTTCCCCTGTCTGCAGATCTGCAATTCTCTGACTGGCCAGTGGTGAGATGCTTAGAGCTGTGTGGTCTGTGATATCAAGCATGTGCCACATGTCTTATCATCCCCTGCCTGTACTCCTCTGTGCTGTATCCTGGGTCTCCCCAGGGTCTTTCTATCATACCAGGCCTGTACTGTATCGTTAAATTCCAGTTGTAAAACCATGATAGTACTGTACAAAGATGAGAGAAATACAGCCAAGTAGCCACAGGTCCCTGGTTGATTAGAAAAATTGTTCGTGCTCTACCATACAGACCCTTTATGGTATGGGAAGCAGGTCAGGGTTTGTGCTGCTTCCTTCCAGTGCACTCATAGCTCTAGCTTGTCTTTGGTCTCACTTTTGGGTTTTAATACTGTTGCAGATATTTATTCACAGGTGGCTCTTCGGATTATGTTAATTGAAATCTGTGCAACTGCTAAAACCAATTATCCTCAGATCGCCTTGTCAATGCCTTTGCTAATGGATAAATGCTTTTGTAGACCCATTTACAAAGGATAGTAGTAAGTAGACTTTGTTTCATGTTTAAAATTAAGAATTTGATTTTGATTTGGATCTGAATAAAATTCTGCTCTGAAAATGTGTTTAAGTCGCATCTAATTCACACATAGCAGGGTCCTTGTTGGAAAGAACCTTCTGTTGCCCATTGCCAAGCAATCATGTAGGGGAGACAGGCCAGCTGGGTGATCCAGTTGTCCCAGTAGTGGTTGTGACAAGAGAGCTCTTAGCCTCTCTGCTCTGCAATCAGCCCATGGTGGGACTATAAAGAAAATGTTATAACTTTTATTTTCTCCACCTGCATCACACAAATTTATATTTCAAAGTGAGGTACATTTTCTAAGCATAGAAATGTATTGTTCTGCTCATTTTTCATTGCTTTAAAGATGTATCTTCTGGAATAAAGATAATCCCTAATGCCTTGTTAGTAACAGCAGTTTTATGTGTCTTAGATTGTACAGAGAGAAATAACACAGAGACACAGTCTCACATCTTTGCTGAACTTTGTTCTCCTCTGAAAATATTTCTTTTCTGAATTTGTATTGTTAAGTCTTAACAGTAATGGGGCTTGATGAACAATGCTTGTGGATTCTGGGTCGAAGTCTTTACGGCTGCTTAATTGTGTAATACATAGAAAGTAGGTGGTGGAAGTGAATGTTTAATGTTCATAATGAAGGGGAATCATGAGGGGAGTGTAGGAATCTCTGTAGAGGCTTGTGCTCCTGAAAGTGTTCTTAAGACATATGGAAGAGAAGAGGAAGAATAGATATTGTGATAAAGCTGGGCTTTCCAGAAGAAGAACTAGGAAAACCAGATGAGAGAAACAAATGGCAGACTTAAAAAGCAAGCAGCGATTCTTTGCATTACCATATATTTGTACCATGGGAGTCCTTGCTGTAGAAGTTGTGTGTGCTAAAAATGTGCATGGATTCCAAAATGACAGAATAAATTTGTGGAGAAAAAAGGTTCACTGATATGAAATAAAAAGGATTGCATTTCTGATTCAAGTCCCTGTGGCAAGCTGAGAGAGCATCCTGGAGAGACTAGAATAGGTACCTTCTTTTGAATAATGTTGGTGAGAGATACTTGGCTAGGTGGACCTTTGATCTGAGCTGAAAGGCACACTCTAATGTTCTTCTGAAGAAAATCAATCAGCCCATGGGAGCTTGCTCTCCCACCCCTTCGTTTTCCTTCCCTCTTGTCTAGTATCCTCTTATTTTCTGTCACAAAGTCAAACAATTTTTTTCCAAGTAACTCTTCTGCTTTTTTCATCCATACCATCAAATGTTATTTGTGATCCATCCTGTTCTTGCCAAATGTTGTTTCCTTTGTTTGATTTATCAGCTCTCTCTCTTCCTTCAGGGTTCATGGTCCTGTCTGTCCCTCAGTGTCTCCTCAAAAGGATCCTCTTAATTTCCTCTCCCACTTTCTGTTAAACTTTCACAAAGCTTTGTCAGTGGTGCCGTTCTGTTATTCCTTAACTCTGGGTAGGGTAGTCTCCCTCTATAAAGCATCCTATAAACAACTATATAATTGTTTTCTTTAAAGCCTGTTGTAACAAATTTTCTGTGCTTTCATGTGTGCAGGGGGGTTGACAGTGGTTAATTTCCCAGATGTTCGTCAGTGTTTTCCATGTTTTCTCAGTGCTCGTGGCTTTGTAGGTGTGGATCTATTGTCTTTGGGCTCCCTGTGCCGTGCAACCACTTGGGACAGCAGCAGCCTTTTAGTGTGTTTGACCAAGGCACTAAAATCTGTGCATGACATTTGGGTGTATCACAGACAGGCAATAACTAGGACAGAGCCTGGCATTTCTTCATGCTAGAAAACTGCTGTCTTGTGTTGTAAAAGTGACTGTCTTTCCTTCAGATAATTTATAGACAGAATGCTGGCATACTCAGCTTTTAGAACATACCATTGGAGCAAACATCAAACTTTTATTCTGCTTTGGGTAAATTAGGAAAAAAAGGTGATTTGAATGTTTACATTGGATGTGTTCTCACTTCAGGGCCAAGGAGGACCTTCAGGAGGAAAAGCAGGAAAACCTGGTAAAGCTGGACATAAAAAACGGGTAAGATTCTCAAGTCTTAAAAAATGCTTTTTCCTTTTTCTAGCTATGAGATGCAAAAAAGATTTTTGAACAATGGGGTTTTTTTTACAAAATTGGTAAAATATCAATTGATATAGCAGTAAGAGGTTGCTGTAGGTTTCCTCTGAGGGGGGAAATACACCAGCAAGTTAGGATGAAAAATATCACCTGGAACAAAGGCACAATTTGGGTAAAATGCAATATGAAAATATTAAAATAAAATGTTTAGGATGTGAATTCCAGAATACAAGCTGACTCAGACTGTGAGAAAACTGCCTGCTCAGTTTAGAAAGTTCAAAGTATAGCCCATACTCAGTTAACAAAGAAGTACAAGCCTTAGAGAAAATAGCATAAACTTTTTTGACTTACAATAATGTTTTTACTGTTGGGCAAATAAATTATTAGAATACCCTAATTTCATCTACCTTCCTCTTATTTAGCTCCATCAACATGGACAGAAGAACAGTCTACATGCCTTTAAACAGGCATATTGATAAACAACTTTTCACTTTCTTGGAAGAAATTGTAGTCTCATTAAGTGTTCCTCTTTTCACCATTTAAAAATGAAAAGTTATTTACTTTTAAATGAAAATCATACATAAAAATGTTAAAACCACAATACTTATCTGATTCACCTGGGAAAACAGCCACTGAACTAACTGGCATCGAACTGTGTATGATAAATGTCCTACAAGCAGGTGTTCGTGTGGGGAGCATTAAATGACAAACAACTGTTCTGCCGTCATCGTCTCTTGTGCATCAGAGTGCCTGACCTTCCTTACAGCTTGCCTCATTTCAGCTCCCTTGGGGAAAAGAATAAGCAGCCTGTGACTTTCCCTGGGCGCTTGGCGTATTCAAAATTCTCTATTACTTTCAGCCACTGCACATTTTGACACAGTGTTGTGCTTTTAACCTTTGTGGTGCTCTGCAGGCAGCAAAGAATTGCTGGGTCCAGCCTCTATAGCTGCAGCCATAAGCTGTACTTACACCTTGGACTCATCCTCAGCTTTGTATGGCTGCAAAGTTAGCAGGCCTGAGAGAACTGTATTTACAAGAATGATTGATTTATTTTAAATCAACACATTACACGTTTTGAACTGAGGGAGAAATTTTGCCTGGAGCAGTTAAGCACTTTAATCAGCAGCTTTGTGTTCTGACAGTTTTTTCTATAAGGAGAATTAATTGAAATTCATTCCTGCAGTGATTAATTTTCTTTTTAATGACCTTATATCATGGCATCAACCCAATGCTAGCCCAGGGAGAGCAGCTGTCTGTTGTTGGGAGAATGGAGACGTGCTGGCCTTTGCAAGAAATTGGTTAACATTCCTCCAGGAGCCACATCGCTGCAGCTTTGTATTTCAAACTAAAGTCTAAGAGTAGCTTATAGAATAACACGTCAGGAGTAATTGCAGGTTCTTGGCTTGTGCCCTTGAGTAGTCCTTAAGTCCTATAATACCCTTAGGTATTATGTGGCAAGGGAAACAGAATTGCCAACATTTAAACTGAGATTGAAGTGGAATCACTTGAATTTCGTTATTGGAGTTAATCCAGTTTTGTGACAGGGCAGGAATTATCTTCAGACTGCAGCTCCTCCAACCCACTGAACTCTTACTGGCAAGTGTAGCCATATGAAAATCTTCAGATTTTGGCCTGCCGTTTGTGTTCTTCTGCTCTGCTCAAAGCAAAGATGGGTGGGGAAGGTTGTTTTTATCTCTTTGCTCTGTGCCTCAAGAAATGCTGCTTTGGTAAGGAGCGAAAGAGTCAGAGTCTTGTTGCCTTACTAAGCTTGTCATTTCTGTTCTAGGATGAAGATGGCACCCCTGAAATGGGAGAGGACTGGTCAACAGCAAGGGCTGTAGTCAAATCCCCAGATCAGCTGGAGCTGACTGAAGCTGTGAGTAAAGCAATGCCTGTCTTGTCATGAGATGTGTATGAAACTCCGTGAGCAGAAGCCTACCCATTGGTTTTGGAGGAAATTCTGCAAGAGTAAAACTCCAGCGCTTGCTGAAGTACAGTGTCTGCAGTACCAACTGAAATGGCTTCAACAGGAAAACAGGGAGAATGTACTTTGAAACCCGGTGCTGGGCTTAAAACACTGTAACTGCCTGGAGCTGATCCAAAAGGGAAAATGAGGCTGGGGCTTCACTCAGTTAAGGAGGATCCAGAGCCAACCCCGAGCTTTCAGGTGCCTGTGTGCAGTACATAGGACAGGGAAGTGTCCTACAATTTTATTGCTATTTCTTCCCAGATTGGTTCAGTAGCATTGCAATTAGTCACCCTTCCAACTGCAGTTGTTTCTCTTTTCTCACTGCCTTATAAACTCTAGCATTGTTTCCTGTCCTTCAACTACCTGTGAAAGGGAAGCTTTATGTGGTTCCTCCAACTCAGGCAGTAAAAATAGTTAACAGCAGTACTTTTTTTTGTTCACAGTGATCAATCCTGATAGCACTGCTACTGAGCTTATTGTTTATTTTTGGACAGTGTAAATTTTAAATACACAAGTTGTCTGTCTCGCTCTATGGAATGCAGCTAGCATTTCTCAAGTGCTACCGTATCTTAAATAAGAATTAACTTCAAGAAAGCCCATTGAAATACCGTGGTAGGAAGCAGGATAGCTGTTCTGAATTCCACTTTGAGCCAGGTTGGTCCCAAACACTGTTCTTGTGGTGGCATCAGCTGCACGTGAGGTATCTGCAATGAACTGAACATCATAGAACTCAGCATAAACATGGTGATTTTTGTTGCTGTACATTGTATTAATAGTGAAGTTTTATTTACAATACTATTTTGTTTCCATTCCAAAGGAATTAAAAAAGGAAGTTACACGTACCTTGACAGCTAATAATCCCCATATTCCCCGTGATATCGTCATATTCAGCTTTAAAGTAAGTGTGACATGACCCATAAAACCGATTTTTTTTGCAATTAATTGGTTTTGTGTTTTCCTTTGGTTTATAATGAGGTAAATTTGCTTTTAATGTGGCTACATCTTGTTACATATTTACTGCCAATGGTTCTTAAAGAGTTTTTGTAGAGGATAAAAGTGTAAAAGCATTGGTGCCTTGATTTAGAAGTAGGATATCACAATTATAGAACAAGATCTGTCAGTGAAGGTAATTAATGCAGCTAATCTCAGGTAGTCACTTTTCCCATTCTGTGGTGGTTAAAGGATACAAGGCAAGGCTTTTCTCAGTCTGTAAGAGTTATGCCTCAGTATCCATACGCGAAGATTGAATTATAGAAGAGCTCAGAAATGTGTTTTGTGAAATCACTGACAAGCTTTATTCACGATGAGTAGGAGTGAGCAACAGCCAGCCAGAAAATATTCAAGAGTCACACCTTCACATTTGTATGTGCAGGGCACATACTGCATTACCCTGGAGCAGCCTTCTCCCACTGCCTAAACAGCCTGCAACACAGGCAGTCACATGGGAAGGGTGGAGTGATGGCTTTGTCTGCCACTCCTCCCTGGGAAGGATTACACACCCTGAAAGAAAGGGCGTGGGGACAGCTCCTCCAACTCTGGCATTGAATTATCCCCAATTTTAGGCAGGTGTTGTGGTTTAATCCCAACTGGCCACTAAGCCTCACGCAGCTATTCACTCACTCTCCCATGGTGAGATAGGGGAGAGAATCAGAGGAGTAGTAGTGAGAAAACGTGTGGGTTGAGATGAAGAGAGTTTAATAGGGAAAGCAAAAGCTGTGCAAAGCAAAACAAGGAATTCATTCACTACTTCAGGCAGATGTTCAGCAAGGAAAGCAGGGCTCCATGTCTCTTAATGGTTACTTGGTAAGATACACCCCACCATTCCAAATATCCCCCTACTTTTCTTCTTCCCCCCAACATTTTTCTTCCTCCAGCTTTAAATGCCAAGCATGGCACCATATGGTATGGAATATCCTGGTGGTCAGATGGGTGAGGTAGTGGTGAGGTGGGGCAGGGAGCAGAACTCTGTGCAAGCCCTGCTCAGCAATAACCAAAACATCCCTGTGTTATCAGCACTGTTTTCAGCACAAATCCAAAACACAGCCCTGCAGTAGCTACTGTAAAGAAAATTATCCGTGTCAAAACCAACACCTAAGGGAAGAGAAAACCAAGCAAAATATTCCCAAGTCTCTCTCACCTCTGTGCTACTGTACTTGATTGACCAACCATTACCCGATTCCAGAGAAAGGAAATCAGTCTTGTGGAATGAAATAAGGCCCTTCTCTTCTATTTGGAGCTGAAGTTTTCCATATTTATGGTATATTGACAGGTCCTCAGTAATCCGTACCTTCACATTCTCCACAGTGACTGAGGTGGGCTCAGTGCTATGCTGTGATTGACATAGTAGGCAATCATATATTTAATAAGAAACTATTGAAGCATCTGTGTTCTTTAGTGGCTTCTGATTGCTTTTAGGTGCAGCTCAAAACTAAATTACATAGATTGAGCTGTTCCTTACCGTGAAGATGGTGAGGCACTGGAACAGGTTGCCCAGAAAAATTATGGATTCCACAACCCTGGGAGTGTTCAAAGCCAAGTTGGATGGGGCTTTGAGCAGCCTGGGCTAGGGGAAGGTGTCCCTGCCCGTGGCAGGGAGGTTGAAACAAGATGTTCTTTAAGATCCCTTCCAGCCTAAACCATTCCATGATTCTATGATTCTGTGATTCTATGATTTTGTTGGGTTTTTCCTTTTTGTAGGAACGAGCATACAAGCTAGTGGACCATATGGATCAAACAGCCATTCACTTCACTTTGAATGGATACTTGGTCCCCAAAGATTCAGATGAAGGCAGACGCCAGAGTATCAGATTAAGCACTGAAGCAGGTAGCTTTATTGTCTGAAATCACAGTAATTTTCAGATAGGCACTGGTTCCTCTTATTCAACACGATGGAATGATCATGCTGCATTACCACAGAATTAAACAGCTCCTGCTTTGGCTTTCATCCTTGTTGGCAATCAAAATTAGAAAAATAATCAGCCAGATATTGGCTGCAGTCTAGAAAATGGTGTGTGTTTTTTGAGTCGTTTGAACGCTAACACTGAAATTTTCAAAGTTATTTAGTGTCTTTTAAACATCTTTCACTACCATTAGTTGGATGTATATGTCTAAACGACTTAGCCTGCTTTGAAAGTTTCAGACATGATTTAAACTATTAAAGAAGAAATGTTTGGAATCTGGGTGATTGTTCAGGAAACTATCACATGTGTGACCAATTCTTAAATTCTTGCCAAGACGTCTACTGAGCTACTTGGACTTTTGATCTGAGCTACTATCACCACTCTTAGGTGTTCAAACAAAAAGATACATTAACCAGAGACTGAAAGCTCTGTTGTTAGTAAAGAGTTCTAGGTTTGAATTTTCAGCAGGGAAAGATGTACTGGCTAGTGATTTTATTGTATTTCTGCTGTTTGTGAAGGGAGAATTTCTGTCGAATGAATATTCTTTCAAGATGGTAACTGCCAGACACAGTGATAACACTGGGTAAGCTCCTGAGACTAGTTCTTACTTGGAGCTTCTGAGGGTCAGTGCCTCCTTTATTTTACACTTAACAAACTGTGCATGTTGATTTGAAGTAGGGCAAAGTGCTTAATGGGATCTTCAATGCCGTTGGATCATGGATTTTTGGCAGTGCTTTTCGTAGATTCCCAACCATTTAGTTTCAAGTGGCTCGATGCTAGCATGGCTACACAGTCAGGGCTGTGTAGACATCCATCATTCTCTAACAAGACCAGTATATTAATTTTTATCCATATAAACAAGAACAACCATGTTATAACTTCTATATGCCTTGAAAACATTCTTAGTGGTTGTACATAACTGCAGACAATTTTGAAGGATAGAAAGGTCCAGAGCTGAAGTGATACCTGGAAACAGAGTTACTGAGATCAGAAATGGGTTACAGAAGTTTGCTTTGAATCAAAATACTTATTTTTTATTTCCGTTCATCCAGAAGTACTGCAGATGCATTCTAGAAATACCGTTGTCACCTTTTGTGGCTTTCAGCAAACAATCATTCTCCAAAGTGGGGATTTGTTACTGTGTTGTCTAATGAGACAGTATTAGGAAAGGAGACATATGTATATCAATGCTCCATAAGACAGAGGATCTGCAGAATATTGGATAAGGTCTCCTGCTATTCCAGGCTCATTCCCTTATCCTTTCTGTCATCAGAAAAGGCTCCTGTTGAGGAGGAAGAGGCTCCTGTGGAGGCTTCTGCTGAGGCAACTGAAGAGGCAGAGACTAAAGATGAAGAACCCACAGGAGATGCTGAGGTAATTCTGTATAGTCAGCTAAGAGCTGTCCATTTTATTTTTAGTATTAGCTTTTAAATTGCATTACTATGAAATGGGTTTGCTTCTGTGATTGATTCTTTTATGTCTGAGATGTCAGTGCTGTAGGTGAGAACCTGCAGGTTCTGCTTGGACAGCTAGGGTCTTGCTGCCATTTTTCAAATGTAGAAGCTATGTAGGGGGATCATAACAGATCTGTCTTTATCCATATATTATATCAAAATAAAGTGTAATTTGCTGGGATCTGGAATCTTCCTGGACAGTATGTTCGTTGGTGAAAAACGAAATGTGGAGGGATGAAAGCAGCAGGCATAACTAAATGAAAGAAGTAACAGCCCGATTTAAAGGCGGTTGGCTGATAGGAAAGGAGTAGCCTGTGAGAAGTTTGTTCTTATCCACACAGTGTCAGAACCCACACAGTGTCAGAGTTTCAGGTGAAACTCGTCGTCTAGCAACGAAATGAAAACACAAGGTAATGGGACTCTAACAGAATCTTCTGTTCCCTGAGTCGATTTTACCAAAGGCAGCTGTGCTGTATTATCTCTATCATGTCAGGTTTTGTTTTAAAGATATTTCAGTTCCTGAATTTCTATATTCACATTTAGATATCATTTCAGAATCTCCTTGATCTGAGTGCTGGAAGTCTCCTAATTTGCATCTTAAATATTGAATATTTAGTTACAGTCTCCTTCACTAGAGGAGCAGCAGCAGAAATCCAGCAGTCTGAGAGGAAGGAAAGAGATGACAGGTTCTCTCAGGGTGGAGTCAATGCTGTATTTTCTTGCAGGCTGCAGAAGAGGGAGCAGAAGAGGGAGAGGGAGCAGAAGCAGCTGAAGCAGCTGAAGCAGCTGAGGCAGCAGAGGCAGAAGAGCCTCCTCCCCCAAAAGCGCCAGAGAAGAAACTTGCAAACCAGTTCAACTTCATTGAGAGAGGTTCAACTACACACCACAATCCTCTGCGGGTATGTTGCTGTTTCCTTCAGTGACTTGGAGGATCAGTCCTTTGGGAGGGCATGTCGATCATCTGTGTTTGTGTCATATCCTATAGCCTGTGAATACTATTAGGAAAAAAAGTATAGTGGTTGTACTATTGTAAAACATTTGGTGTGATGAAAATGGTGACAGAAGATTTCTTGTCTCATGGACTCTTGGACAGCCTACAAAAAGTTTTGATGCTACTGTAAATACTTAAGCCTCTACTTGGATAAAATATCTTTCATGTCTATTTCTTCATCTGAAAAAGTACGTAGCAATGGTTAGGGTAGCAGCTGAGTACTTGGAATGTGTGAAAGCAATTTCTGTTTGTCACTGGGTACTTTTATGGTCTTGTACTTCAGTTCTTATTAACGTAGCATGGATATAAGGGCCCATATATTAAAAGGACAAATGTGTTTGTGCTTGTATTAAGCATGGGTACTAGAGTAACAAACTTAGGTAAGTGTGACAAGTCTGTACTTCTTGTACATGGTACATCTCCCTCCCACTCTGCATGCACTTTCCATTCAGTAAGACCCAAAACCTTATATTCCTTCCCTAGGCTTTTTGCTGGACCTACAGCCATTTCCTGTGAGCATGTTTTCATGGGGCCTTCTGACTGAGCAATCCTGGTGATGTTGGCTCCTGAGTCCTCAAAAAGGAGTTTTCTACATCAGGGATACAAGTTTCAGAGAGAAAGTTCTCGTTTTCCTTGCTGCAATCGGAGTATAAATATCTTCTCCAAAGAGCCTGTCTGTTTTCTTACAGCTGTTACACCTAAAGTTAAATGCTTTTACATACTATGGACTTGGAGAGATATATGAGTTACTGTGCTGCTGGAGACAGAAGATCTCAGGAGAGTTTGTCCAGCAGTGGGGTGCTTGCTATGAAGTTTGAGCTAAGATTCTGCATCGTTCAAAAATCCCAGTGGAGGCCATGGAATTTCTTATTTCTTTGTTCCCAGATCTGCATATTCTCTTCTTCCCAATGATTTTACTGGGAGAAGCTTGTATGTTTCTGTATGATTCTGCCTTTGAAAGCAGAATATAGACCTTAAATAGCTGCATGGTACTGCTATGTGCTGTACAGGATGTGCAGTTTCCACCTCTGAGGTGTCTTCATTTCAGAGGTCAGTGAAATGCTACAGGCAGCTTCTTAAAAATGTTCTGACACAACAGTTTTTTGAAAGAAGATGCTGTTCTTTTAAAGGAATGTTTCACAGAAATATATTAATTTCTTTCAGAATGTTGATGTAAGGATGGTAAAAATATTATTTCAGTAGAATCAGATAAATTGTTTATAAGTTTAATTCTGTTCCACTCTTTTGTTCCAACTTTTGTATCCAACTGGCTTTTTAATATCTAGGACAAGACTTTTCAAATTTGGTAGGGTGTCATAACTGATACGATAATTGGTACCAGAACATTTGAAATGGTAGAGGTGAAAAAAACCATTTGAACTCCTTCAAAATTAACTACTGAAATATTTAAAGTATGTGGCAAAAAATCAGAAGGTCTTGTGAATGTTCTTTTGGTCCACAACAAAATCTTTTTGTAGTTGCATGATCACCAATAGTGTTGTGCAATGATCTAGGAGTCATTTGGATATGAAGTTATTCATGCAGACTGTTTCCACAACTAGACTATGTCACTGCAGAGGGCTTCAGTGCTGAGATTATGCTTCTTCATGCTTTTTGTTTTTTCAGGAAAAAGGATGTCAAACCGATCCTGCACCTTTTGAAACTTTCTCAGACAATGTTAACCAGGTATATCTATCTCTATCTCCTCTTTATCTTTAAAGTTGTATTAGAATATATTTTGGAAATTGATGTGTGAGAAAGTTAAAACTGAATCATTGTGTTTGCATTCCTTGCAGTGGAATGAAGTCCTTTACTGTGGCTTTGATCTCTGATTTGAATCTGACAACAAACTAGTCTGACCCTCTCTTCTGCCTTAATGAATGAACTTGCTCATGGTTTATATTTCTAAGGTTAAGTGTCTTGGTTTAGATGCTTTTCATTGGTATATTTTTTGCCAGCCACTTTGACCTGTCTGCTTTAGAGAGTCTTAAGTGAGTGGAGATGGGGAAACCACAGGGCGAGAATAGTTTTGGGTTCAGCAAGAGATGGGCCGTAGCTTGCAGGGTACTGGCTCCTACAGGGACATAGCTCTCTCTTGGAGCATTGTTAAGAATTTGGCATATGCAGCACTTGGGTTTTTACTTTGACTAAGTTTAGCTGTATGCAAAAGCAGGTTTCTAAAGCCTGAAGCTGAACCAAATGAGAACTACAGCATAAGGAATGTGGAAGACCTGTTGCAAGAGACTTTAACTCTGTTTTCTGTAGCAGGAATGTGCCTATCTATTCATGATGAAAGACTATAGCATTTTCTGTGTCCCTTAAAAATGTAAAAAAAGTTATTTTGGATAAAGTTTCACACATGAAATATGTTACAGCTTTCAGTGGAAAGGGAATCCAGTGATTCTATTGATTAATTCTCAGATATTTTTAAATGTAATTGTGTTGTCACAGATACAAACATTGTTTCAAACTAGTGTATCAAACTGGTACTGAAAACATTGTTTTGTTACCAGTGAGCAGAGGAACACTGCAGGAGACACTGTAAGGTAATGGCAGCAACTTAAAAAATGCTGTTATAGGAAAATGATATGAAAGGGAGTGAAGGTATCTCTGTCAGGTTAAAAACTGTAATCTATTCTATTCCTGAACCTGAAGTTACAGAGTAATTGGCCTGAGATCTTCCCTCCCTCCAGCTGGAGTTTTCTTCCATTTTTTTTTCTGACAGTGAGATGTCCTGAGACTTAGAACAGAGGTCTTTTAAGAATTTTAGGCCATGACTAAGATTCTGCATTAAATGTTGAAAGCTAAGAGGAAAAGTTTTCCATTGATTTTTTTTTTTATATTGTTGAAATTTTCAGTGGGTCTAGAATAGTGTTTTTGTAGAAACTCTTTTTTCCCCTCAGCTCTTTTTTCCATCATGTTCTTTCTTATGCTCACAATTTCCTATTCCAAACTTTTCTGTTCTACTCCTTCTCATACTTGTCTCATCTTTTTTGTCCTTTCCCTGGTGTTTGGAACATCTTTCCATCTCATTTCTGCCTGCAAGTTTACAATGCAATACAGTTTTTTTTCTAAAGAGTTCTGCTACCTTTATTCAAATATTCTAATCTATATTTTGTGTTTGAATCATACTCTCTATCCTAAGCTGATGTGTCAGATTGCCTTTTGTTTTGTCCTGAAAGTAATATACCTCCTTCAGATACAATACTAGGATTTCAATACTAATGAATAATTCTTAAGAGAAATTGCTTTTGGATCTACTCAAGTAAGAAATGTGTGGCATGTGGCATAGCAGAAGATGTAACACTGCTCTCAGTTTCCCTTTGATCATATGCTGCAGAGTTGGAGTCCAAATTTAAATTGTGTTAAGCAACTACAATTTAATTTTCCAACACCACATGAGTAATGTCATAAAGCAAATGTTTAATACATGTTTCCTATTAAACACTGGTAAATTAGCCAAACACAAAGTCCTGCAAAAAATAAAGATACAGAGTCAAAGCAGCAAGTAGAGTGTTGGAGGAAAGAAATCGTTAAGAATGCAGTAATGTGTTCTTAAAATAAGACATGCCCCATCATGCTTTGAAAATCCTGAACTTCAGCTCTTCACTTTTTGTACAAGAAGACAGATGTTCAGCTAATTCCAGCAGCAGTAGTAATGTTGTGATGACTATCATATTTTTGTGATGGTGTAGATTGGCTGTTCTCAGGAATATGATCAGGTCCTGATAACTCCTGCCTCTGTCTGTCTCTCAGTGGTTTATCTATGATGCCTATATGGAGGAACTTGAGAGACTGGAAAAGGCAAAAGAGAAAGAAAAAGCAAAACCTCAGGCAGTAAAGAAAGAAGATAAGAAAACTGGAAGAAAGTTATCCTATGTGGAGCCACAGGTATTTTTCATAATGCGGGGGAAAAGGCTGTTCAAAAGTGGTGGTGGGTGCATCTGTAGAGCAAGTCAGGTGAAAGCAAGTCATGCTGGCTGTGTAGCTTGTTGTCTCAGTGAGCAAATAACACCTCTAGGAAATGCAAAATTAGCTTTTTCTAAAAATTGTATTTCCAAAACAGGATTTCTGTTGTGCTGTGTAAAACAGGATTTCGAATTTTGCATAATCTTATTTTCAAACCTGATTTCTAAGCGAGATGTATAGCTTTTGGGGTTTGTGCATTGTGTTTGTGTCGCATTTTTGATGTTTATATGAGGGATACAAGAACTAAATAGGTAGAAACACCCTGTGATTTTTCAAAGAATTGTGAGTGATGATGGTTTTACATACAATGTTTCAATCTGAAAGGCAATGAAATTTAGGATTATTTCAAAATATAGCACTGTAGTAAAACATTTTTCACTATTTTTTAATTTTAATTTTGAATGATTTTATAAAATTACAATTTATACATTTTCTAATTATAGGTACATAAGTGGCATGCTTCTCAGAATATCAGGTGTCCTAACACCTGCCATGCCCTGAGCTTATGCTGTGACCTTGCTGTAAGGGTGATATCAACTCCTAATCCAGAGTCGGGAGTAGCCTAGGAGTGCCTTGTGGGAATGACACAGTTCATTCCATCAAAATGACAGTATCCCCATCTTAGAAATATCATCCCACTTCAAGCACTGAGTGTACGACATGTAGGATGATGTGGCAACCCTGAAAGATTTTCCTTGTGTTCTGAAATGTTTTTAAGGGGTTCAGGAAGTTTCTATTATGGTTTAAATGGCTGGTTCTTTCTTCCCCAGTCTGAGGTAAACCACTTAGAAGGCAAACTGAAATAATTTCTATAATCACTGGAGCAAGATACCCTTAGAATTAAAATACAGAATCATGGAAATCCATTCATAACTTGCTCCTAGAATAGGTGTAGATATATCAACATAAGTAAGATATATATAGATACATATATAAATATATAGATATATTGGGGAGGGGGGGGCTTGGGGGTGTGTGTGTGTAGTAAGAGCTGAGGCCTGAAACTGGCTTCAGCTCTTTCATACCATATGACTGGTACGGCTGTAGAGGATTTGGCTGGTTTAGCCACAAAGCAGCACTGTGCTAGCGTAAACCTTACAGTATAAACAGACCAGGAAAATGTTCTGACAGGCTTCTTCCTGTGAATTGCGCCATGGAAATCTACAGTCCTTCTGAAAACCAATAAACCTTTCACCTGAGTATGTTTCAGAGAATTAAGCCTCGAGTCAACATTACAATTGCAGGCTTAAAGGGGGGACTGCTAAAAACTGATAATGAAAATAAAGTGAATATTCTACCAATGAAACCATATTGTAAAACACCTGCTGCCCACTCCACTGACAACAGTGGGAAATTGAAATGCAGTCACTCATGATATCTGTCCCTTTGGTGTTTTTTTCCTTTTCATGCTTAACACTTTCCAGGGAGCTTGAAGGGAAGCCAAAAAGTCGATGCACTGAATAAGTGAAAGGAAAAGCTTCTTTATGCAGAGCCAGTGTCCCAAACTGAGGTCTTCTGTGAGGCTGGTCAACCAGCCTGAAGTGTATGAAAAATCTGATTAATTCATCACTCATTAACTGGAAAAATGCCACCTGAAGTACTCCAATGCTCAAATCAGACTTAAAACAGTTGTTATGTCTGTTCAGATGTAGGTCTATGGAAATTAAAGGTTGATGGCATCAGAATCTGTATTTCTGGCCTATTAAATTGAATTAATTAAAATATAAAATTAAAATTCGAACTTTAAGCAGTGAAACAGTCTCTGATCTCCTCTGAAACAGAGGTGGTTGATTGTTATCCTAAAAAGTCCAAACAAAATTTATATTTAACAGAGAAATGTGCATTCCTGAATCATGTGAGGTCCTGTCTCACTTATCTGTCTCACAGTAGCATTACCCCTGAGATGTGCCTGGTGAGACAGCCCACAAGATCACAAATATCATTTGGAAGCTCTTGGATGGCTACTGTTATTTTTTGTATAACAGGTAAATTTAGAATGCAATTAACTTTCACATTATTGTTCACCTGTTCCTGGTCATCCTGAGGAGTGGATGAATTGTTACCAACTCCCCTGTCTTCAATTTTCTGTTTGCAGTCTATCAGAATTAAAAGCAAGGAGTAAAAATGAACAGATGAGTACAGTTACGGAATTTAATAACTGCTTGACATGATTTGAGCTGGGGGACTTTATTTGGGATTTACAATTGGTGTTTGCATTCAGGTGTTGGCTGGGCCACAGATGACAACAGCCCTGTACTGTGCTTCTTTCTTGCAAACCAGGGGCTCTTCTAGTGGCAGTGTATGTATTGCCAGAGGTATGAGCAGTTACTGCACTGATTTTAGGGTGGGGTTTGTCTTCTGCATATGCAGTTACACACCAGTAGAAGCTTTTTTTCCTGCTTCAATTTGTGGGAGTCACACATTGCAACTGGCCAGCTGCTCAGAGGCAAGTATGAAGCTATTAGTGATAAGAAATTACAGAGCAAGACCGAGACATTTTTTTACAAAGTATTAGCCCATTATCCATCTTACATATGATTTAATTGACATTATTCCTGTTCTAAAAATAACTTATGCACAGAAATGAACAAAACAAATGTGTTATCCTATGAGCTCTCATTGCAATAGACTAGCTAGCTCAGAATTCGCCTAAGGTGGAAAAGTGTGTTTCAAAGAGAATTTTTTTTTTTTAAAAAGAGAAATTGGGCCTAGCACTTCCACTGAAGATTCATTTCAGTAGCATACAGGATAAATAAAATCTGAAACAAGACAGGATACAAAGAGAAAATAACTTACTCTCATCCACTTGTAATGTCAAAAATGTAGTCATGGATGTGTTGTTAACAGCATAGCTACCCGATAGAAAAGCTGACTTAAAACTTCTTTGATTCATCTGGAGAGTTTCCTGCATTGCAGAAAAAAATCAATTGAATAATATATTGTTTCTGCATTTACAAGGTTGTTTTGTTTTTTGTTTTGTTTCTTTTTAATTTATAGCCTGTTTTTCACTGACCCTCCCCCAAAATAAAATCTATGGAATTATAGTATCATAAATTCATAGAATGATTTGGGTTGGAAGGGACCATAAAGATCATCTCCAACCACCCTGCCATGGGCAGGGACCCCTTCCACTAGACCAGCTTGCTCAAAGCCCTGTCCAACTCAGCCCTGAACACTTCCAGGGATGGGGCATCCCCATCTTCTCTGGGCAACCTGTGCAAGTCCCTCAACACCCTCAAAGTAAAGAATGTCTTCCTAATATTTAATCTAAATCTACCCTCTTTCATTTTAAAATGGGTGTTCCTCACCCTATCACTATACTTCCTGATAAATAGTCCCTCCCTATATTTTCTGTAGGTTCCCTTTAGGTACTGGAAGGTGCTTTAAGGTCTCCCCAGAGCTTTCTCTTCTCCAGGCTGAAGAACCCCACTTTTCTCAGCCTTTCTCCATAGGAGAGGGGCTCCAGCTCCTGGTCATCTTGGTGGCCTCCTCTGGGCTCACTGTGGCGGGTCCCTGTCCTTCCTGTGCTGGGACCCCAGAGCTGGATGCAGTGCTCCAGGTGGGTCTCACCAGAGCAGAGCAGAGGGGCAGAATCTCCTTCCTTGATCTGCTGCCTTTCTCTAAACTTGGTTTCAAGTTCTACTTGATTTTTTCTAGGATGGGAAAAGAGGACTGCACACATTACTAGAAGTGTAAGAAAACTATGGATTTATAAGAAATGTAACAGTTTATGGAATTTTTTTTCTCTTGTGTCCTCTCATCTCTTTGTAGCCCTATTACTTTCATGCTCTTTGAAGTGAGACTCAATGTCCCTTGAGTCTCTGCAGAGCCCAGGAAAGAAGCAGAGGGCTGGACACAGATAATTTGAAGTCGTGTTCCTAGATCTGACTGTGATTGTGTGGTGTAGTTTGGTCAACTCATTTCACTTTTTCTTTGCATATTCAGAAAATATGAATTTGAGCTGTGTCGAGGATGACATGTTTCTTTTCAGTATTGTCACTATGAAGGAAATCTTACTGTGCTGGGAGACATCAGTCCCTAGCAGAGATTTGAAGATTAAAGGCTTTGAAACACTGGTGGGGCTTTGAGGCAGCAATAGTGGATGGGGGTTCAGGCACTTGGAGCAGCAAGCTCTCAGAGCACTTTGTATTTGCCTTGACATTCTCACATCGTTACACAGAGCTGTGATGACATCATCCTTATTTGGTTCAAGACAGTCTAGACTTTCAAGCTTTGTCCTTCTCACTACTGGCACCCAGGCTTCTTGTCCTTCTTTCTAGTTAATCCAGTTAAGATTTCACTAGTGATCACACATACACACACAGAGTATAGAGAGCACACTCACAAAAAAATAGTTGAGAATGGAGTTCAGTAAGATGTGGTGATCAGCCACAGGGCTCTGTCAGATAAGCATACCAACCAGCCACCTGCTGACAGACAAACAGTCCCTGCTAGGATCTCTTTTCTCCACTTGTCCATGGATGTGTAAATGCATCAAGCTGGAATTACCCAGTGATTGAATGAAGGACTCCTAAATCCTGTGATGTTTACTTAATGCATGAGATCATAGAGCTCTCCAGGTAGAGATGAGAGAGTGCTTATGCATGATCAAACCCCTCTGATTCCATCCCCAAATCTGATGAACTGTTATGCAGTGAGATGAGGTAGGAACCATGTGTGTCCTTTTAGCTCATCCTGTCAGGAGTTAGCTTGAAAGACAAGACTCTTATCTACCTTGATAGGTAAGTACCTGTATTGAGTTAAATCAAGAACAAACACTGAAGTTACTGCAGCTCAGCTGTGGATGGCATCTTGCTAAATTTATAATAAAGCAATTACATTTTTTCAAGTGCCTGTATCATTAGGTGCTGACACATTTCAAATTAATCTGTATTGAAGATCAAAGGACTCAAGTTTTTCAATCACATGATGTCTGAGGCACCTGTAAACAGACAGGAAATACATTTTCTCTTCCTTTCTTTTCAGCATGGTGATTCTCTAAGCAAGGTCGCAAAGGCTGCTAAAATAGCAGAACGGATGGTGAACTTGAACACGTTTGATGACATTGCACAAGGTATGGCCCACTGAGAGGTGCTTCTAATTCAAGTCTGAAGTCCTGCAGATGAGTAGCTACAGCCACAGCAAGAACAGGACAGAACAGAACAGACTAGAGAAACAGAAGTAAAATGAGCGGGTCTAGGAATCTGCAGACTCACACAAGGCAAATAGTACATCAGACCATGGGCATGCAAAGAGCACGCCACATTAGCCCTGCTCTGAGCTGGCTGGGAACAGCAGGTCTGGTGAGCACTGCCTTCCCTGCAGCACTTTCTTCCCTCAGCAGGTACTTCACTCCTGGATGCAGGTGCTGGTGACAGCAGCCAGAGCCGAGCAGCTCCCTGCTTACATACAGATCCCAGCCACGGCAACGTACTCAGTCTTGGTGTCATTTTGCAAGAGTCATTTTGCTGTCTCTGCTCAGCTTCCTCCTGAAGGGCCGTGTCTAGCTCTGGGAGTAGCCTGAGTTCACACTCTGGACTTCTATTTTCTTGTTAATCCTTTGCCTGCTGATCATCAGTTTGATTTTTATTTTTCCTGTGTGTGTGAGGACTTGGTGCTTGGTACAATGCATTTACAGAGCTGAGGTGCTGATTTGGAGTTAGGACTTCAGAACTGAGACACGTTTTATCCTAACAATTGGGTTGTGCAGGAGCTGTGAGGGTAACAGATTGTCTTTTAAAGCTTCCCTGACACTGAACTGTGCTGATTTTTTTTTTTTTTTTTTTTTTTTTTTTTCAGATTTTAAATATTTTGAGGATGCCTCAGATGAATTCAGAGGCCAGGAAGGAACCCTCCTCCCACTCTGGAAGTTCCAGTATGAAAAAACCAAGAAACTTGCAGTTACTGCCATCTCCTGGTAAGTCTCTTCGTTCCAAACTTAGTCTCGATTTCTGTGCAGGGGAGTGGAATGGAATGTAACGGGATCTTACGAGGCAGGGCTGGTTTCTTGGTTGATTTATTACAGTCAGCTGCTTGGGCAGCACAGAAATNTCTGGGTGAAGAACCTTTTCTTAAGATCCAGCCTAAACCTCTCCTGATGCAGCTTGGTGTCATTCCCTTGGCTTCTGTCAGTGCTCACCACGGAGAAGAGATTGGTGTCTGCCCCTCCTCTTCTCACAATGACATTTTAACTGCAATGACGTCTCCCCTANGCAAAGAGGAGTCCTTTCTTGGTAAAGCTGGGATAGATGTGTCATATGTTTGGATAATATGCTGTAGGAATCATCCCTGCACAGGACAGCCCCAAAAATCCTGCTACCTGCTTGGGCGCGTTGACCAGACACTTCTTGAGCTCTGTCAGGCTTGGTGCTGTGACCACTTCCCTGGGGAGCTTGTTCCAGTGCCCAGCGACCCTCTGGGTGAAGAACCTTTTCTTAAGATCCAGCCTAAACCTCTCCTGATGCAGCTTGGTGTCATTCCCTTGGCTTCTGTCAGTGCTCACCACGGAGAAGAGATTGGTGTCTGCCCCTCCTCTTCTCACAATGACATTTTAACTGCAATGACGTCTCCCCTAAGTCTTCTCTTCTCCAGGCTGAACAGACCAAGTGACCTCAGCCACTCCTCACATGGCTTCCCCTCCAGACAAAAGAGGTGTTTGTGTATTGGGATCTTGCACAGTTCAGTGCAGTAGGCATTTGCCCTGCAGTCCACTTTTACGTATTTGGTCAGTCCAAAAATGATCACTGATACTTGGAAATTGACTCTCTTTTGTTCTGAGATATCGTTGCTATGGTTATTACTGTGAAAAAACCCACTTATCACCAACATGAATGAGTCCTTTCACTTTTTAACATGCTTGATCCTCTTCAGAACTGGCTTAGTTCATGTACTGAACATGAGACATACCTAGTCGGACCCTGCGCTGTGCTCCCCTGCAGTTAGGCCTCCTCTTACTTGTTTGTGTGAGCACATTTGTGCTTTGACAAGGAGGATCTATGTAGAGACAGAGCAGGATTGCAGTCTTCTGCCTTTCAAGCCGCTGTGTTTTTTTGTAAGAGAGTATCAAGCATGCAGTTGTGTGAGAATTACAGATAACAGTAAAAATGGGAAGCAAAATTGGGAGAAAAGGCATCTTTAATAGGTAGTTTGTACTGCTGTTAAACTTGTCTCCAGGAAATAAAAGAAAAATGGCTCTGAAATTGGAAGAATGACTCCAAATTGCTTTATGGAATAAGCTTTTCTAATTCAATTTTTATTCTCTCATTTTTAGCAGTGATGGTGCATTTAGTGAAAAGAACAAGAGCATTAGGATGCCTAGGTATTAGCCCAAATGAAAAAGGAGAAATGAGAAGAGGAGTGGGTTTATTTCATCAATTCACAGTAGCAAGTCAGAGAAAATACTCATTAGATAATTTCCACACACATTGATTTCATGGAATTGTTACCCACTGGTTGTGCTGTGTGAGCTCAGGGACAACAACAGTGCTGATCTTTGTCCCACAGAAACCCTACCTACAGTAACTTACCACACACAGAAGAGGTTGTAGAGAGGGTAGATGTTTTTCAAGTAAAGGGACTTTAGAAGACATAGTAGATAGCTAATTGCTCATCATCAGTATTTGCCGCAGGAAATGCACTGTTCACCAGCTGGGTCAGAAGGGAATCTCCCTTCCTGATTTGTGGTTAGGATCATGAATTTATGAACTGATAGCTGTCTCTTGAAACATCCGCCATAATTTAATAACAGGTAGAGAAAGTGAGTTTATTGATTTAGAAACTCTAATTCTTGCCACTGAAAGATGGGAACCAACATATTCCTACCTTTTTGCTTTCCTCAAAGATCTCATTTTTAAAAGTAAACTTTCTGCAATTATGAAATGGATAAGCCAAGAAGTGCTGGAGATTGACATGTCTGTCTTTTTATCTTTTTCGTCTAGTATTTTGATCTTCTGATGTTCTGCTTTTTTGTGCATCATGAGTTTGGATGAGTTACTCACAAACTTTACTAGTGCATATGGTCAAAGGGCGGAGCCCTCAGACTGTGTGCAGTCCTGTGAGAATGGACTCTGACGTTAATGTGTAAAACACTGTGCATTGCTGTGGAACTACATGGTTAATAATAAATACAATCTTATATATATATTTTCTCATTACAGGAATCCAAAGTACAAGGACCTATTTGCAGTGGGGTATGGCTCTTGTAAGTATTAAATGCAAAGGAATCATTGAGAGATTTAAAATATTTAACAAGTGCTCTGAGATCAATTCAGAGAATCCTCTGAGGCATGGATTGCATCTCATAGCAAGGACTCACCTAATTCCAAAGCAATAAATTGAGATTTAACTCAATACAGGGATTAGGCCTTTCCATTCCATGACATGAACATTCAGAAATACATAGACATAGAAAGAAATTATTGTAGGACTAAAGCAAATTTAAAACAGGATAATGTGATACATAATGGAATTGCTGAACTATTCTTCCTTCCTTTGTGGTCTGGAGAACAGAAATACACATGGTTTCTAAAGAGTTTAGACGGATTCATGGAGGACCAGTTTGCTGTTGGAGGGATAAACCACCTGATTCAGTAAGTTGATAGCTGTGAGTTGCTGGAAGCTTGAGTACATATAAGGGGACAGACCTGTATTTGCTGAGGTTCTCAGTTTAAACAATTGCTACTTGTTGGTGTAAGATACTTGGCTAGAGTGGCTACAGGAACCTTTGGTATCATCCCAAATATGTATTCATTCTTATGCCTTTTTCTATGCTCTGACAATGGAACCAGATGGGTTGTCTTCATTTATACTGGTAAGGACTGTGCTCTGCTTGCAATATTGCAAAATTTCATTTTCTTTTTAAAATTACATTTTTCTCTTGACTTTCACTCCATATGAGCTCTGGAAATGTTCCTGTTAGTTTGCCAAGAAGCCTAAATTGGCCTGACACTCTCTTTAATTCAGCAGGCAGCAGCTATTCTAAAGAGCCGATTAGAATCAGCTTTTGGGAAAGAAAGCATGGTGTGAAGTGCTGAGGATGTCCTTGCCTTGTACAGCACTGCAAAATCTTATTGTTCTCATATCCATGTGCTCAGACAGTGCAGGAATTTAGCAGTGCATTCCCACTGCCCTGCCAACCAGGTGGCAAAGGAGAGATACAAGGTCAAGGAAGGTAATCTCCCTGCTTAACCTATTCAAGCAGTTGTTCTGATTTTGTATGCTTTGTATGCTAAGCAAGACTAGTGTGCTTTCTGGGTTGTGCA
Organism: Cnemophilus loriae; assembly: GCA_013397755.1. Taxonomy (NCBI): domain Eukaryota; kingdom Metazoa; phylum Chordata; class Aves; order Passeriformes; family Corvidae; genus Cnemophilus; species Cnemophilus loriae. The sequence goes on along the minus strand of VZTF01006698.1, from coordinate 627,527 downwards.
GAAGTATTAGTTCTGCCAGGGTCCATTGTGCCAAAGGCAATACAGAGATACAAAGGAAGGGAGACTCTAACTCAGTGGCTTGCCATGTAAGTGGACAAGAGATCCAGAAATCTTCTTATCCCATTTTTACAGAGGACAGAGAGCATAGTTCCTCTTAGCCAGCTGAAGGCAACTAACAGCTGAGAGCTGAGTCTCTGCTCTAGACTCCTTTAGTCAGCAGGGAGAGATCAGCACATCCAGAGGCCATCCATCCTGATGTTCAAGGGAGGAGCTAAGTGACTCTCTGGAAGTGATCCCTCCTCACGAGTGAGCCGAGGCAGAGCACCTAGCCTGGGTGCCTGTCTCTTAGATGGCTAAAGTGAGGCGAGATAAATCCAGCCCAGAGGAAATGATCCTGGAGTCGCACAATGGCTGGGATATCTTTGGGTCTGCTGTGGCCATAATTACATCACCGGTCTTCTGTGCAGCAGGCATTTGGGAACACTGCCAAGATACAAGTAACACATTTGTCCTGCTGCCCAAAGTATACTTTTTGAAACAAAAGATCTCTTGTTTACTGTGAGTCGACACCACTCCGGAGTGGTGGGCTCTTTACAGAGAGGGCCCTAGCCTCTCCCTTGCTTTTATACCCTGTTTCTGCAGTCTTCATTTGTTTGGATGGGGTTTCTGATGCTAACGATGTTTCTTTGGCATGAGACAGGCTCTTCTGAACAAGGAAATATCGTAATTTGCAATTCAGGGTTTGTGCTGCCTGGCTGGAACTAATTTTTATTCCCATGAGGAGGAGCTGTCTTTCTGTTTTTGTTTTTGCATAAATGAGATTGCTGGGTTTCTGGCTACACTGACAGCCTGCAGTGCAGGGTTCTAAGAGACTCTAGTGGCTGTTGGGCTTGTGTTCTGCCTTGCTGATGGGAACACTACCAATACAAGCTTAGGTTTTTGCCATCACCTCAGTTCATGTTCCAGAAGCAATTGTGCCTCTGACAGGCTTCAGAAATGGCTCTTTATGTGCAGCTCCAACTGTCAGCACATGAGCTTGGTAGGGAAATACGTTGTCTCTATGGCCAAAGTATTTTATCCCACAGTTTCTTTGGATTTAATGGATGTAACTTGCCACTCACAAGGATGTGTGAAGAGTACGGACTAACACACAAAGCACTGGCAATCTGATTTCTGTCACTGGCAAAGATTTCTACTCAGTTCTTCACAGTCTGAAATAGGAGTTCATGTAGGCAGAAGTGAAGCACATAAAGATACATACTCTGTTCTAGCTTTCTTGTGTAAAATCAGCATGAGTAATGCTGGCGTGGGGTCCTTACACTGGTGTGACTGCATCCAAAGTAAGAGTTGCTGCAACTTTGTGATCAAACTAAATCAGTGTCAGATCCAGACCAGAGCTTTCACGGAAATGAGCTGGCGCTTAGTAGATGTTCTGAGGCTCCCCGAAGCTGAAGAGTAATGGTGGAACACAGAACATGGAACAGCTCTGGTTGCTCTCTCCTACAACATAGAGACAGGTAAATACAGGGAGGTTGGGCACACTTACTGGACAGTCTTGTATTTTCCCATTTCTCAAATGAACTGCTCAATGAACATGAGTAATCTTTTATTTACTGCCCTGCACTGAGTGAGGCTGATGGATGGTTAGTCACTGCAATAGGGATATTCCCAGATACGACATGCTTAGGATGCTTCAGAAGGAACAGGGAGAGGAGAAAATGAACCAAGTGGCTTTTACAGCAAGGTACTGCCTCTTCCTGTTTGCCTCTCTGCTTCATAGGGATTTTCAGAATCAGGCACTTTAATTAGAGATTAGAATCAAGAAAATGAAAAGTAAAACTAGCTCACTCACAGAGGGAAAAAGTCATTCTGCAGGGATGGAGAGGATATGCATGGAGATATGCTATTTGCCTCCTCCTTTTTTTCTGCAAGACGCCTCATTTCCCTCTATCTAGAAAACAAATAGTGCAAAAAATAATTAGTAGTGAATTCCCAATCCACTACTCACTCAAAAGATTTAATAAAAACTAAGATCGTCTTCGTGTTACACCACTTAGGTTTGCACCCAGCCTGTTTCAAGCCCCAGAGACTTGTTCTAGGCCAAATAATTTGTTTTCCAGCAAAATATTTTTCAGCCAAATATGAATTTGAGAGACACAAGTAAGGCAATGTAGAATCATAGTGTGGTTTGGGTTGGAAGGAACATTAAAGATTATTCAATTATTATTCCCCTGCCATTGGCAGGAATGCCACCCACTAGATCATGTTGCTCAAGATATCAAACCAGTCCTTGAACAGTTCCAGGGACGGGACATCCACAACTTCTCTGGGCAGCCTGTTCCAGTGTCTCACCATCTTCACAGTAAAGAATTTAGTCCTAATGTCTAATCTCAGTTTTAAGAAGGTTATCCCTTGTCCTATCACTGTCTGCCTATCTAAAAAGTCGCTCTTCATCTCTTTTATAAGCCCCCTTTAAATACTGGAAGGCCACAGTGAGGTCTTCCCAGAGCCTTCTCTTCTCCAGGTTTAACAACCCCAACTCTCTCAGCCTGTGTTCATAGTGGGGGTGCTCCAGCCCTCTGATCATACCTGTGATCTCTGGACTCACTCCAAGAAGTCCATGTCTTCCTTGGCCTCCAGAGATGACCATCAGTCAGTGTAAAACGGGATGGAAGGTGCTAAATGTTGAGGAGACATGGGCTGAAGAGATTATTGTGATGATGATGGCTAAGCCTTGGCTCTCCTACCCAACACCTTGAGTATCAGGATTGAGAACTCTTGCACCCTAAGAAAATGTCTCTATTGACTCCTTTATCTCTGAGAGCATTTTCCCAAGGGATCACACATGGCTAATGCTCTAAAAATTTAGGCTCTGGCAGTGAAATATTTTCTAATCCAGTTAGTGTGTGCTCTGCTGATTCAATGCCATGTAAGTTTTAAAATCAAATCTTATTATATACTTAACTGGATGCTGAATGAATGCATTCATACTTTTGTTAGCACAGTTATTTTATCAGTCATCCTGACAAGAGGGATGGCAGTTTCGACAAGACATTTACCCTCTCCTTAGGTGTAGGGATCTAGATAAAAGGTGAGATAACTCAGCAGGATTGTAGTCCTCACACTGAAAGAAGCCCATTGCATACAGATAAGGTCTGAGATCATTAATTCATGTTAACTACTTGTTAGCTGCTCCTGAAATGTAGATAAATCCTTCAAGTTTTCTATGAGATACCTGTCAAATTACAGAGATAACAACTGAGAACCACAGAATCATAGAATGTCCTGAAATGGAAGGGACCCATAAGGATCATGCAAGCCCAACTCCTGGATCTACACAGGATTATTCCCAAGAACCCCACCATGTGCTTGAGAGTGCTTTCCAAACACTTCTTGAGCTCTGTCAGGCTTGGTGCTGTGACCCCCTGCTTGGGGAGCCCGTTCCAGTGCCCAACCACCCGCTGGGGGAAGAACCTTTTCCTGACATCCAACCTAAACCTCCCCTGACACAACTTCAGGCCATTCCCTCAGGTCCTGTCACTGTCACCACAGAGCAGAGATCAGAGCCTGCCCATCCTCTCCCCCTCACAAGGAAGCTGTAAATGTGATGAGGTCTCCCCTCAGTCTCCTCTTCTCCAGGCTGAACAGACCAAGTGACCTCAGCCACTTCTCACATGGCTTCCCCTCAAGGCCCTTCACCGTCCATGTTGCCCTCCTTTGGATGCTCTCTGATAGCTTTATATCCTTCTTGTATTGTGGCACCCAAAACTGCCCCTGGCACTTGAGGTGAGGCCGCCCCAGGTCAGAGCAGAGCAGCACAACCCCCTCCCTTGCCCAGCTGGCGATGCTGGGCCTGATGTCCCCCAGGACAGAGATGTCCCTCCTGGCTGCCAGGGCACTGCTGGCTCACGTTCAACTTCTCACCAAGCAGGACCCCAAGGTCCCTTTCCCTGGCACTGCTTTCCACATCTCAGTCCCCAGTCTTTCTGTACATCCGGGGTTGCCCCATCCCAGGTGCAGAATCCAGCACTTATCTTTGTTAAACTTCATACGGTTGGTGATTACACATCTCTCTAATGTGTCAAGGTCTCTCAGCAGGGCCTCTCTGCCTTTGAGGGAGACATGAGCTCCTTCCAATTTAGTATCATGGACAAACTTGCTTAATATTCCTTTGAATCCTATGTCCAAGTTGTTTATGTAGACATTGAAGAGCACTGGGCCCAAGATGGAGCCCTGCAGAACCCCACCAGTGACCAGCTCTCAGCCTGATGTGACCTCATGTACTATAACCCTTTGTGTCTTACCCATCAGCCAGTGTTCACCCACTGCATGATGTCACTATCTATCTGCAAGTTGGACATTTTGTCCAGAAGGATATTTAGGGAGCCCAGCTCTTTGATGCATTAGAAAGTCATAAAAAATAGAACTGAAAATAATTTCAGAAAGTTATTAGTCCATCGCCGTGCAAGATAGTACTTTATTTAAAACATGGTTTGAGGTCTAAACTTAGTCCACCTAATGATGATTGCATGCACTATAATTCCTGTCATCGTTGACAGCATAGCCCTGTAGATGACAGGCAAGCCTTGTGACAAGGACAGAAATGTATGTTTGAGAAGCAGAACTTCAGAAAGCCTTAAAACTTTGATTTAACAGTATAGGCTGTGGGCTTAAGAAGGCTCAGTGTTACAAAATGTGCCAGATGTTTGCTTGTGTTTTCTTCTCTGCAGTGGTGGATTTAAAGGTTGTGATGCAGGATGTGGAACATAGTCTGGAATGGATTTACATAACAAGCTGCAGTTAAATTTGGTATTTTCTGATGAATGACCAAAGAGCTTTAAGTAAAAGCACCTAGTGGATTGAATACTGCCTAAAAAATTCAGATCTTTGAAGCAGCTCTCAGAAAGTCTCTTCCAATATGCTTATATATTTAAATTATGTTCCCAGAACAGGCAGAGAAGACTCCTGGGAGCAGAAATCCTTAATAATCTTTCTCTAAGCTACATGAGTTTACTTTTATATTGGGAATAGAGATTTAAGACCTTGTCAGACAGAGAAAAAACATTTTAAATTGCTTGGATGAAATACTTTGCCTAGTATGAGGCTGTGTGCACATGCAATTCATGTGAAGGGACTGCTCTGGAGAGAAGGTACTGGCAGGTCTCCAGCCTGTGTGCTGGACCAGGTACAGCAGTGACTGTCAGACTTCTTAGACCCCACAGTGAAGCTATTGAAGTTTTCTGAGTCAAATACTACAAAAGGCTGATTGAGATTCATGTGGCCCACACACCTCACTCAAAGAGAAGTTCATGTTGCAGTCTGGATTCAGTTTGCTGTTTGGCATACGTTTGTATGCTGTAACTGATTCCAGCTTTGGGAAAACGTCTTCATGTTCGTTCAGTCATGTGCCCAGTGTGCAAGTTGATAAAATTAAATACATCTTCAACAGTAAAAGATCCATTAGGTTCACTCTCTGGTTTTGGTAACAGGATTGAGAGCTGCATTGTACCACCATAGTGTCTGAGTGTTTCCTTTTAGTTGTGAATGTATTTTTTATTGATATTTTGGATATTTACTGTACTGTATGTTTGGATATTTATGTACTGTAAATTGAAAGACTGTCCCCTTTTGCAAATGCTGGTGATGCCAGTTATCAATGGTAGTTGGTACAAGAGTTAGTGATATCTAAATATCAATAGGGAAATTATGTTGAGAAAAAAAAGAAGACAGTCAAAGAAATAAAATGTGATGATTGCATAGTCACCAGTGATTTTAGCTTACTATATTTAAGTTGCTACTGTAAAGGGATATTACAATACAGAAAACAAGCATCAGTAGAATAAGCAGAGAAAAGAATGAAGAGGGAATTTGTAAGTCTTATTTGTGAACTCCTGTAGAACATTTGTATGGGCACTGAGTATCCCCACAATCAAAAAAGAACACCCTGGAGGACTTGGGCTTGTTATGTACTAATTTATGAGTGCTGTTTGTGCTATGTGACTTTTGAAAGCTGAAAGGAATTTTCCATTAATACATTGTACTAATTAAAAGAGGCTGCTGGGGAATAAAATAGGAAATAAAATCTAGCAACAGATGCCTCTTAGGCAAACATATCAAAAGCCATTAGTAACTAGGTCTAATGCTAATCTATTATTTTATCTATGAAATCACTGCTGACGAAAAGTTTTGATGAGACAAATATCTGGAAGGTGCCAAGAAATGGAACAATCATTCAAAGAGCAATTTAGATCCCTTTGTAGCAGAATACAAGGCATCACTCTGTGTTATGATGTTCAAAAAAATTCAAGCTATGTAGACATACAGAGGGAAGCCCTATTTTCAGAAGCAATGATTTTAAAAATGTTTTGTGAAGCAACCCCAATGTTGAACTTCATCAGAGTTCCTTGGATCTATAGAGAAGAAGGGTTGCAAAGGAACTGAAGGGCTGAAGGAACTTTTAAATGCAGTTTTTAACTTAATGCTGAAATGACTACCCTGGAAGGGTATGCTCATCACTGTTGACATGCCAAGGGGAAGGGTGACAAATTGGGAAGGGTTCAAAAAAGAAAGAAAGAATGATCTAAAAGCAGGGCAACTGACATGGGAAACAAATTTAAGGAATTTGGTTTGTTCAGCTTGTCAAAGACGAGCTTATTAAGTCATTGGATTGTGGTCTGTTAACTCCCTGCGTTGGGAAAGCAGATCATGTAACAAAGGGATCTTTAATCTGGCAGACAAATGATGTAACAAGATCAAAGAAAAGCTGGAGCTACATGAATCAGGCCAGACAATGTGTGGCTCTTAATAGCAGATGAACAATTGAGAACAATTAATTTTGGCATGTGGTAAATCACCCTCCCCTGGAAAATGTAAAATGTGGAAATTTTAAAGACATGATATTTGTTCTCTGAAGTTTTGGTCTGTTGCAGACATAATTTCTTCATTTAAAGCAAGGTTTAAAGTAGTGAAATCTTGTGTCCTTCTTATCTTATATTCTTCAGGAGTCTGATTTATTCACTCTTCTAACCTTTTTAGGGGCTTCTTTCTGCACTGTCTCCTATTTGAGGCTTCAAAGTTCATTTGCAAAATGTCTATATCCTCCTCCATGGTCAGACAGTTTTTGAAAAATCTCCCTAGTGGAATCAGTGTTAGAAATTTAAGTCATCATACATCCAGTTTATTGAGATAACCAATTGTGGTCAATTAAATGTAATTGCACTGAAAATGACACTTTAAAATCTGTTTTCCAAATACCGAATATCTCTTAACACATATGAAGGGAGAGAAAGGACCTATTACACTGTCAACTCTGTTAGTAAATATAACCCAATAACCAAAATACATTAAGTGAATCATATGAAAGGTGAATTTCATTTGGAGACTTAATTACTAGTTTGTAATATAAACTCTGTGAGCTTTGCCTGGTTTTTCCAAGCCTTAACCTTTTAATACATGTAATTTTCAGTCAACTCACAATATCAACTTTTGCTGTAGCATTTTGTTATGCAAGAAATAGTAAAGAGCTCTGTTGATGTGTTTGGGAAAAAAGATTTATTGACAGATTTTCTACAGCCTGGGGATCAAAGGAGCTGCTGAGCCATCCTGTTGTGTCTCCAGTGCATTGCAGGCCGTTAAATTCCACCCACTTACCTCTCTATGAAGCCCAGTTAGTTTCATTAGTGCATTTTTATCCACAGGAAACAAAACATTTGTGTACCATAGAGTCTTATCTGTTCGATAAAACATCTGACACCCTTCCTTTCTTAGCTTTGTCTCTGGAAATGGCTCCATTTAAGTTACTGTAGGAATTATTTTTTTAGCATTTGCACAGCAGAATCCAAGGATAGACGGGTTAACTCTCTTCGTCATCGATGTCAAAGGGATGGTCTTGTGATGAAAATCCGCCAAAAGACTTTCTAACCATCCATACTGAGGCACCCCTTGACTCAGAAGATAGTCAACAGATACTGAGGATCAGACAAAACCGTTCTAAACACTCTCTCTTAAAAGGATCAATTTTTGCTTTATTTTAAAGGTTCATTTCTCCACACACAGATGTTCCTGTGCCTGTGTTCTATCATGTAAACACTATTTGCTTTCTTATTTTGCATTCTCTCCAAATACTAAGGTTACATTTTCATCATAGCTTGACTTTTCTGTAGCAAAAGTTTTGAAATCGACTCTACTTCTTACACTCTAGTCTAAGTAGCAAAAAATTTGTTGGGCCCTAAGGCTATAGTGGTCCTGACCATCTTCACCATCATACCTTCTCAAGAGCAGTGGGATGAGTCCTGCCTGCCCACTGAGCCCCTGTACTGCTGGCTATGTTGTTGTGCTTGGGTATCAGCTCCCTATCTCTTAGGGAGTAGCAAGTGATTCCTGCAACCAACCCTGACACGACCTGTTTCCCTAATAATCCAATGCTTAGGTCAATAAATAGCAAAGCAAAATCTGGATAAAACACAAGCCAGTGTTACTTAACCGTAATGTATTTACTGATGCCAGATACTTAACTATTTTTCCATTTCACTTTGTATTTTAAAGGGCTTGGTTTCCTTCTGTTTGCTTTATATTTATATATATAGTTGAAACCTTGATATGGCGTACAAAGCAGATTTCTTGATCAGAGTGCTTTGACTTGTATCTGAGAGATAACAGTAGTGAGACCAAAGATCCAGCCTTCATTTAACTCTTTGCATTAGAACTCCAAGGATGAGATTCAGTAACTTGGGTAGATTCACAAAAAAAGAAGTCTTTTTAAATTTTCTTTTACCTTACAATAGTTCATATTCATAGGTCACTTTCTTCAGAGGAATTCCAGAGTGTCAGTGTAAAGGAGAACTAAATGAATTGATTTGTTTGGCCTCCATAGCGCTCTGTAAGTGTGACAAGGCTGATGAATGCCAGGAGGTGTAAGATTTGTTCAGGCCTTGTGCAGGCACATGTATTAGTTTTAAGAGAGAGTTTGGTATGGTATGGATTTGTTCTGGTTGCCTCCCAAGAAAAGGCTCTGGATCCAGTGACCTTGAGAGGTTTTTCCATTTGCTCTGTTTGTCAGATGCAACAGTGGTTGTGAAATCAGCCACACAGATAAGAAACGCTGCTGGCTCAGTAAGGTTTATTTATCAGTGAATGCAGACTTTCCTGTGGTTAATCAGCTATTAAAGATCAAAAGTTTTTAAATCCTCATTAAGAAGATAGAACTGTTGTTAATCTGTCATGACTATGGGAGTGCAGCCTCTGTAGTAAAGCATTGCTGTTGAAAAACTTGATAATCTAAATAATTTGTGCAGAATTCTGTTATGATTTTTTAAAAGCTTACTGTTGTAGGCTTAGATACGAGTGGGTAATCTGCATTGTTCAGTTGCATTCAGAGTCTTTCAAGCTAAGGATGTACTTCATTGGTGAATCCCCATGTGGAGGCTGCAATTTGGCAAGCTGTGGCCTGGGAGTAGGAAGGGAATTTCAGGGTTCTTCGTGGAAGAATTACATGGAAACAGGTCCTGCAGGGAAGATGAGTCTGAGAGAGTTGGTTGATATTCAAGTATCACTTCTTCCAGCCTTAAGAACAATGCATCCTGATGAGCAAGAAATCAGGCAAACCACAGGAGAGACCTATGTGGATCGATAAAGAACTCCTGTCATTACTCAGGCATAAGCAGAAAACACACAGGAGATGGAAGCAGGGAGGGGCCACTTGGACTGAATATAGAGATGTTAACAGAATAAGTAAAAATGAGACAAGGAGGGCCAAGGCCAGTCTGGAATTAATTCTAGCCAAGGATGTCAAGAACAACAAGAAGGTCTTCTTCAACTACATCGATAACGAAAGGAAAACAAAGGATGATATGGGCTTGTTACTTAATGGATGGGGGACGCTGGTAAGAGAGGATTCAGGCAAGGCAGAGTTACTGAACATCTTCTTGCATTGGTCTTCATTGACTAGCCCTCAGGGATCTCTGACTCAAAAGATCTGGGTAAAGGAATGCTGGAAGCAAGACTTTCCTTCGATCATGGAGGATTGGGTTAGAGAACACCTAGGCACTAGTGACATCCACAAGTCCCTCGGCCTCGATGGAATGCATCAACAAGCACTGAGGGAACTGACGGACACCATAGCGAGGCTGCTGACCATCATCTTTGACAGGTCTTGGCAATCAGGAGAGGTGCCTGAGGACTGGGAGAAAGTAAATGTCACCACAGTTTTCAGAAAGGGCAAGAAGGAGGACCCCAGGAACTGCCAGCCAGTCAGCCTCACCTCAGTCCATGGAAAGATGGTGGAGCTCCTCATTCTGGAGGCCATCTCTAACCACATGGATGACAAGAAGGTGGTCACAAGTGGTCAGCATGGATTCACTAAGGGTAAATAATGCTTGATCAACTGGATTGCCTTCTATGATAAAACAGGTACCTGGATAGATGAGGGAAGAGCAGCAGGTATTGTCTACCTCGACTTCCTCAAGACTTTTGTCAGTAACACCCCAGAGTCACATTATAGTGCAGAAAATTGTCAATAAGAACACATAAAATAAAGCATGCAAAATGTCGTCAGGGCATCTTCTCTATGTGCCTTGATCTGCCCCTTGCTAAACTGCACACAATAGCCACCTTTAAAAGCAAGTCTGTGTTTGTAAATAGTTTTTGTTACAAACCACTACAGGCAAAATATCTCTATATTTGTATGTAGTAACTTAACAAGTATATTAACTAATAGTTGTTTCTTTTTGTAGATGCCCTTAAAGCAGTCTGTGGGACAGAAATTAACAACACAGGGAGTGATAGAATACTTATCTTCTTGTCTATGATGAAAATAATGTATTTAAAATTGTTTTGCAACCAGCATAAGTATTTATGATGTCTTCAGCAGAGTTATTTGACATATGAAAGTGAGAAAACAGGAAGAATGACAAGTGGGAAAGGTAATACTTAGAAGCATTTGGACTTCGTCTCTTAGGGAGTAGGTAAATTTTGTTTGGTAGCGAGGAAATTTTTCCCTGAGTGTGGCATGGTATTGCCATGTCTGATCATTCAGAGATGACAAGGCATTATGAGATTAGTGATTAATTGGAAGACTCTATTTCTTTTTATTTGCCCTCTGTAATTTCAGGGTGGAATCTGTTTGGTGTTTTAAAGCCTTCCTTTATTGCCATGAGGGCTAGCAGTGTTTTGGTCTGAAACAAAGCAGAAGCAGAACTTTGTTTAAATAATAAAGCTGAGGCTTGAAAAGAAAACTTCCTGCTATTGCAGCATTCCAGATTTCAGGAAACTGGCAGCCCTGTTGCAGCTTTTGCCTCTCTCCTTGCATGACCCTATAAGCAGTATCACCTCATGAAGGTAGAGGCGGTGATTCCCAAATAAATGGAGTTCTGTGACCTTAGTAAAATCCCAGTGGGCTTGTGCCTTTGCAAATCTGATGACTTGCAACTTTTGCATTTCATGTGTCTGGAGCCCCCAGCTCACAGCTCTGCTTTGATCCCTGGAATACAACAGGAAGTCCCCAGTAAGTCATAGGTCTGGTCCACCTTTGCCACTTTGTTGTTCCTTGCTGTTCATTTGCTTCCTTTAAAGCACCTTAGTTTGTCTGTAATGAGATTAAATTGCTCTTGTGGCTGAAATATTTATGGTCTTTAATGTAATTTTTCCAAATTTGTATTCCCACTGAGAAAAATTATTTAAGTTTTGCAAAGGCAGGTTTGAAATACATTTTCAGATTTTCAAAAGAGTTTTCAGGATTTCCACCCAAACTCCAAGCGCTATTGGGATCTTCTATATTTTAAAGGCATCAGAGTTTAGCTTCTTCCTATACGGCTCTTGTACTTCAGGATCTCTGACAGCTTCTAATCCATCCAGGCTTCACAGCATGCTCTGAAAATTGGAATTTCCTTTTCTTTTTTGAAACAAATTCTTATCATTTCTTGCATATGGTATTACAGCTGACAGCATGAAGTCCCAGCCTGAATATTAAGACTGTAATTCTATTTCTTGACTTGTGCTGCAGTATAAAAATTCATTCAACTGGACTTTCAAGATGCCACCAAAAGGAAATCTCAATTAATTTACAAATGACAGTCAGTTGGGACCACGTTCTATGTTGAGCAGCAGCTGATTCACATTTTAACAAGCTATTGTTTTCCCAGTTTGAGCTCTGTGATTTCTTGAATCATCAGCTTTTCTCCAAGACGCACTGGGTGGTATTTGCACTATTAATCATGCATCATGCATTTTGCCTTTTACTTAGCACATGTATTTACATAACTGCAGGAGTAGTTAAGACAAAGGGCAGAATGTGGCTTCCAGATGAAGTGGAAAAACATTCGGCAGTGGAAAGAGGTTTCAGCAAACAGCTGCAGGTCAGGAATTCTGACAACCATGTGTCTGAGATAATTGGGCAATGAAAGCTTTCTGCCAGTTGGGATGATGAGGGTAGTACCACTTCTTACGGGTATTTTCTGTAGGAGAGGTCATTTGGGCAATGTCTATAAAATACTGCCAGACTGTATTCTGATTTCATGCCTAGGTTTAGTGGAGCATCTGGCTATGAAATTATATCTAATTTCTGTTCATTGGGAAGGTATTTGATGGTGTCTACCTTCTGGATTACAAGATAAAATTTTCCTTTTTTGTTGAAATGAACTTTTAATTACCATGTTGGTTTGATTTTAGCCTTTGGCTATTGCAGTGTTGGTTTCATACGACAAGCGTGAATTTAAATTACATAAAATCAGGCTGAAGTGGGCCTCTAATTATATAAGCAGAGGCTTAAGTCTGCCTGATGGCTTCTGACAAATGTGTGACACTTTTAAAATCAGTGTCTTAAAGCTCAAGAGGGTAGGGCCTTGTCTCCTCTTAAGCTGCTTGTCTCAGCCTTTTCAGACTTACTTGCTGGAGCAAAAACCTGCACAAGTGTGGCTGGCACACCTTGCCAGAGGGCTTGTTATGGCTCCAAAGCTGAAATTCAGAAGTACGGGGACAGACCTTGGACTGGGAAGCAGATGAGGGATTTCCCACTTCAGCCAGGTAGGCAAGTAAGGATGCATCCTTCCTGGAGAAGAGCCTCCTTTCCTGTGACTGTGCTGCAGGGTTATTTTAGTTCCTTGTATGGATGTGCACGCACAGCAGCTTGAAGCTCATCACAGCCATACTGATGTCCCTCTGTTAGGAGAGAGACTCCTGGAAGGAGTCAAAATAGGGTTCTGTTGCATTAAAACCTCTTCAAAATAGGGTTCTGTACATTAAAGTATCCACAGAGGAGCATGCGTGGGTTAATGAACCATCAAGTATTTTACTACTCCTTGGGAAATTTTGAAAGGACACTGAGTATCAAGAAAGGAGGGTTCTTTCCTACCCTGAGAACTATCCCCTGTTTTGACTGGCAAAATGAGGGCTGAGGGTTTACATAAAGACTCTGAAGATGCTTCAGCACTCTCCCTTTTGTGTGCTGTGCAGAGATGGAGTAGAAGAAAATAGCCAGAGCATCCTCTGAAAACTGTGGTAGCTGCTGTCAATCAGCTGTCTGCAGATTGGATCCATTTGAATCCTGATTTTGTATGGGCAGGGTCACTCAGGAGGTGTTTGGTGTAGTACCAGAGGTGTTCATGGTGGCTGGCATCACCTCTGTACTATAAATATCCCCACTGAATAGTGGCACAGCATTAATTCTTGCATGTGTTCATACCATTTTTACTTGCTTTTTCTAATCAAATATTTACAAACAATCCCATTGTACTCTATGGCATCGTGAGGCAGCTCCGTGAAGGAAACCATTAATTTTCTGCTGTACAGCATTGGTTGATTAGATCCTTTGTGGAGGAGGAACTGATATGAAAGCATAGAAATGAAAACAGTAATACTCCTGCCAAGCACTGTAGCCTGTTGCTTTCATTCATCAGCTGGTTTTATTCATTCGTCTGAAGCAATGCTAGTGAATGAATCTTATTGGAGAACTACACAAACTGTGAGGCAGCGCTCAGTAGCACAGTGGCCTCCCTTCCTTGCTGTCTTCTATCAGTATGCCTGTTCCCAACACCAGGGGTCAGCTTTCTACTGTTCATTTGAAGCCCTTTCTGCTCTAGCTATGGCATCTAGCTGTTAAAAGATACAAGGAATGCAAGGAGAAGTTCCAGCCCTCCTCCAGGCCAAACATAACTTGCAGGAAGGTTTAAGGTAGAAATACTTATGTCTTGTGTAACCTGTATTGCACTTCTCCCAGCAGAGCTAATTTCTAACTGCCTCTCTCTTCCATCCAGGAGCTGCAGTTATCTATTTGTTGTTTAGACTGACTTCAGAGCCAATGGATGTGACAGCTCCTTCACAGTGACCTGGGATTGCAGAGTGGGCAGGATCTGCCCTCCTGTTTCAGTTACTTACACGGTCTTCATTGCTGTCATGTCTGAGGTTCCTTTCTGCCTTGAGAGTCTGTGTCTTCCCAGATGAGGTCACGCAATGCTGCTTTACTTCTTAATGATGAAAAAAACTAAGCCAAGGGGCTCACAGAAAACAGCAAACACCCAGATCAGCATTCATCTCACATCCTGTAGAGCAGTCCTAGGAACAGCAGGCTCTATTCCAGCAATTCCCACAGAAGGGAAGTGACTCTAGAGGCATTTTTTTAAAATAGATTATTCAACCTGGATTGCTGCTTCTCCAGACTTGTGCCATCACACCATGATTCTGTTCTGGAGAGCCCCAGCCATTCCGTGCAAAGAGCAGGAGTTTTCCAGCTCAGATGTCTTTACTGGCTAGTGTTCAATCGGACAGCTGGGTCACCAGGCAGCTTTAAAGACCTAGTCCTCCTTAGATTTATTTTAGGAATTGCTAGTTATATAGATTGAACGTTATATAATTTTAATGTCACCATCAGTACCCAAAGATGGCAGTATCATTTAAAGTTACTGTTTTTTCAGCCAGGTCAATAAGCACAGGGGCACTGGGGCGAAAACACACAGGAGGGAATAAAAAATGGCAGAGGGAAACGGAGATCAGCATTTTTAGCAGCCACCCGTGGTTAGATTGGTTTGTGTCAGTCATGAAACTTGACTTGAAAATATTTTCCTATCTTGGTGTACACTCTGAGAAAGAAAACTTCCAGCTAAATATGGAAAAGTGGTTGCAGAAAGGTGTCTGAGGGGGTCTGACATGGAATGCCCAATGCATTCACTTACTTGAGAGTAGCAGGGGGAAGAGGTGCTACTTCTGTGTATGATGCTGGTGAGATCTTCACTGGAATGTTGTATATAGCTATTAATAGTTCAGTCTTCGAAATGGATGTTAAAATTGAAAAAGGTTCAGAGATGAACTACAATATGACTTATGTTTGAAAACTGCCTTAACAGTTAAATTCTTAAACAATTCAACTTGGCTTATTAAGGAGAAGATTAAGTAGTGATTTGATTACTGCCCATTAATTACTCGAAGGGAAAGGAAGGAGATATCTTACAGAAAAGGACTCTTTCATCTTACTTTTTTATCTAGGACATAATCTAACAACTGGAAGTAGAATTCAGAGATCTCAGAAAGCTGGAAATGAATTTTTAATGGTGGCAGTAATTAAGCATAGGAACAAATAAAGGATTTATTCATCACAACTATCTTCTTTAGCCTTATAATTTACAAATCTGCATTGAACACATTCCATCATTAATTCTAGCAATATGTAAGTTACTTTGTAAGCTCCTGAAGTTAGATGGCTTGTCATTATTTCTAGGGCAGAATGGTACAAAGAAAATGTAAAAGGTCCCATTAAAGACTTTTTCTGCAAAGACTTTTCTGTCTTTTGTTCTAGAGATGAGTGTGGATCATTTTTCAACAGAACACATTAGTAAAAACCCCAAAGAAATCTATCTAATTTAATGTTTTCATTAGTTGAGACTTGTGAGATATTCAGACTCTTCTTAGCTTACCTTTGGTTTCTTACTGCTGTAAAGCAAAACCACATGTTCTACAATGTAACATTTTCCTCTGCTCATCCCTGCTTAGGGAACTCAATCATACTTTTCAATTCTTCTCTTCATGCTTGGTAATATTTACTATGCTGCCAAACTGTAGAATATAACCAGAAATATCTGGATGCTAACCTACACTGATTCCTGTTATAGACCACTTCAGGTTAAGATTCTGTCAGGAATACTTTGAAAATTCTGGCCATTGAAAAATAAGTGCAGATCAAATTTGCATTTTTTGGAAACTTTTAACATCAGAACAGTATGAAAAACTACACATTTTGTGTGTGTGGGGGTTTTAAAAATTCTTTTGCCTGGTGTGTTCTTGTGGATATCACTTTGCTGTAGCATATGTGAGAGAGGATAAAAGTGAGTATTTTTTAAGATATTGTAAGATGAAGTCAATTAGAGAAGGTAGGAAGAGAAAGTATTCAGGCATGCTTAACTATATCAGTGAGGGATCAAAGTGGTGAATCATGTAAGTAGATTTAAGTTGTTTGATCCTTTACACTTCTGTTTTTCTGGCTATAAGACAAGCAGAATACAACTTTGCTGTGTGAGGAACTTGAGGCTTACTCTGTATGACTGCACAATCTACACATCCTTAATTTTTCAACATTATCATGCTGGATTTAAATAATTGATGAAATTTAGCAAATGGCTGCTCATTGAAAAGGCTCACCTGCAATTAAAGAAAAGCAGCAGGTATTGCTCCAAGAGCTATTGCAAAGTCTTTCAATCTTGAGTTATTCTTGTCAGATTCCTCCAGGTATGAGAGAGCTGGCTGGGATTCACCGGCATTCTTCAGCTTCTCCCATCAAATGGTGTGTGATGAAGTGGTTTCCACTACTGCATAAGAGATCTTCATAGAGAGACAGTTGTATCGGCTCTTGTATTGTTTGGTGAGTTCTTAAAAGAGAAGCCAGCACAGTAAATTCTCAAAATGCTGATACTGATCCCCACCTTGGCTCCCACTGAACAGGAGAGGAATTTTATGGAGCAGAATGTGCTTTCTAGATGCTATGCAGTCCCAGGCTTCTTCCTCTGCTGCAGAGATGCTGGAGGGAAAACTGACTGCCCAACAGCAGCCTGGCTGGTGGAGATGGGAGATAATGGGGGCATAAATTGCCCTTTAACTCCCACAGCAGATCCATGTATCGGGCAGAGTCCGATCTGGTTCAGGTAGTGGTTTACTTCTCAGAGCTGCAAGTCTACGAAGCTGGCTATCACTAGAGGAAGGTGGAAGTTTCTTCTTATGTCGATAAATACCTCGTGGAGGAGAATGACAAAAACAGAGATGGACTCTTCTCAGTGGTATCAAATGAAACGCAAAACTCAATGGATGTGAACTGAGATAGATAAAAGTCCCTTTAAACGTAAGATAGAACTTCTTTGCTGTGGGGGTGGTTGAGCAGAAGAGCAGTATTTCCACACTCTAGAGAGGCTGATGCTAAAAATCTGATAACACAGTCCTGGACACTGTGCTCTGACTGACACTGCTTTAAGCAGGGGAAATTGGACTAGATGTTCTCCAGAGGTACCTTCAAACCTCAGCTATCCTGTGATTCTGTGATTTTTTTTCTCTATTTTTCATCCATTATCGATCATATCTAAGTGTAAGCCAAAATTTGCCGCATGTTTTGCATAGATACTTGATGCTTTATGTGAACCTTTTGGACCAGTTCCATTCCCTAGTAGCAACTTGTTACTCTTTGGAAATTTCACTCTGAAGGACCCCCTGTCCTTTTGCCATAACTATCTTTTTCCCGCTCACCTTGTTACTTGGTCAAAGTACTGAAAGCTATTTCTTCGTTGCAGTATAATAATATATATATACAGTGCAAACTGATGTTATTCAGGCAGTTTTGGGGGTGAGGAAGGCCAAGGTGAAGCTGGAACTGAATCTGGCAAGGGACAAATGAAAGAATAGGAAAGGCTTCTATAGATATAGTAACCAGAAAAGGAATCACAGAATCACAGAATAATTTGAGTTGGAAGGGACCCAGAAGGATCATCGAGTCCAGCTCTTAAGTGAATGGCCCATACAGGGATTGAACCCACATCCTTGGCATCATTAGCACCATGCTCCAACCAACTGAGCTAATCGTCAAAGGAGGTGTAACCCCCCCGATAAAAAAATGGTGGAAAACTGGTAACAACAAATGAGGAAAAGGTTGAGGTACTCAGCAACAATTTTGCCTCAGTCTTCAATGGCAACCTCTCTTCCCACACCTCTCAAGTTGATGAACAGCAGGATGGGGACTGGGAGAGCAAAGTCCTTCCCACTGTAAGAGAAGGTCAGGTTCCTGACCACCTGAGGAACCTGAATGTACATAGGTCTTTGGGACCCAATGAGATGATGTGGTTGCCAAGCCACTCTCCGTNCTGATGTAGTTGCTATTCCCTGTGATGCTTGAAAAGTCACGACAGTCAGATGAAGTCCCAGGTGGCTGGAAAAGGGAAGGCATTGTGCCTATCTGGAGAAATGGTAGAAAGAAGGAGTCCAGGAACTACTGACCTGTCAGCCTCCTCTCTGTGCCTGGGAAGATCATGGGATCTAGTTTCCTCCTAGAAACTCTACTAAGGCACACGGAAGACAGGGAGGTGAATTGAGACAACCAGCACGGCTTCACCAAGGGTAAGTCCTACCTGACCAACCAGAGGCCTTCTGTGGTGCAGTGACTGCAGGAGTGGACAAGGAAAGGGTTACAGATGTCATTTTTCTGGACTTTTGTAAAAGTCCCCCACAACATCCTTCCCTCTAAATTAGAGGGAGATGGATTTGATGGATGGACTGTTGGGTGGTGAGGCATTGGTTGGATGATCACATCCAGAGAATAGTGGTCAGTGTCTCAGAGTCCCAGTGGACATCAGTGACAAGCAGAGTCCTTCACGGATCCGTACTGGGACCAGTGTTCTTTAATATCTTCATTAATGGCATAGACAGAGAGATCAAGTGCACCCTCAGCAAGTTTGATGACAACACGAAGCTGAGTGATGCTTTGACACACCTGAAGGACGGGATGCTGTCTAGAGGGATCCAGACAAGCTCGAGGAACATCATAAGTCCATGGGAACATGGTAAAGTTCAAGGCCACGTGCACGGTGCTGCACCTGGGTCAGGGCAAGCCCCGGTATCAGCACAGGCTGGGCACAAATAGATGGAGCAGCCCTGCCCAGAAGGACTTGGGGGTGCTGGTGGCTGAGAGGCTGGACATGCCCCAGCCTCTGGGCACTCACAGCCCAGAGAGCCAAACATGTCCTGGGCTGCATCCAGAGCCCCGTGGGCAGCAGGGCAGGGAGGGGATTCTGCCCCTCTGCTCGGCTCTGGTGAGACCCACTTGGAGCACTGCATCCAGCTCTGGGGTCCCAGCACAGGAGGGACAGGGACCTGTTGGGGCGAGTCCAGAGGAGGCCACCAAGATGATCAGAGGGATGGATGATCTCTCCTATGAGGAAAGGCTGAGATAATTGGGGTTGTTCAGCCTGGAAAGGAGAGGACTTCAGGGTTTTGTGTAGCCTTCCAGTATCTGGAGGGAGTCTACCAGGACTATTTACAAGAACATGTAGTGACAGGACAAGGGTGAATGGCTTCAAACTGAAAGAGAGTAGGTGTAAATTAAATATTGGGAGGAAATTCTTTACTGTGAGGGTGGTGAGGCACTGGAACAGGTTGCCCAGAGAAGCTGTGGATGCCCTATCCCTGGAAGTGTTCTAGGCCGGGTTGGATAGGACTCTGAGCAACCTGGCCTAGTGGAATGTGTCTCTGCCCATGTCAGGGGAGTTGGAACAAGATGATTTTTAATGTCCCTTCCAACTCAGGCCATTCTATGATTCTATGATTCTGTTTGAGACTAACAAATATTTAGTTATTCCTGTTTTCTTTCTTTTTCTTTTTTTAACTAAGTTTTTTCTCTGAAATCTACTTTTGGTAGCTCTTAATATCCACTTATGCTAACCTCTAATTATGCACTTAATATATCTGCTTAAGATACATAATATTTCATGTACTAAAAATAAAAGCAAGCACAAACTCCCACAATTTCTGTCAAAGAAGTGACTATCTCATTTATATCCCAGCCTTATACAAAGAGGAATGCTGAAAAATATTGTCCAAATTTAATGCTCAGTAGCTGGCTGCACAGAAAAATGGGAGGAGGTCCATTAGGGACCTGGAAGATGCTTAACTACAAATTAGTAGGGGTGTAGGCAGTCCTCTAGAAGAAATATCACTGGTTTTATGCCCTGTTTTTGTACACTTCCCTAAGCATTTGATGTTAACCACCGCTGCAAATGGGTTAGGGGCAGGTATTGGACCTTTAATGGCTACTCTTAATTTTCATGGTGCATGCTAGTGCAAAATTGACTGCCTGCCCATATGTATGGCTCTGCTTCTTCCTTGCTTCTCTATCAAATCTGGGTCTTCTGCCAAATGTCTTCAAAAATGTTCTCAGAGCTGCTGTATCATTTCTCATTGTCTTCTCAATGGCCTGAGCTGTACACGTCCATCTCATCAGGCATCATCTGTCTGCTTCCAAGAGACCACAGCACTGCTGTAAAACGCTAACTTTCCTGTCTCTTAATTATGGAATACATAAGCATCTCCTGCAGTGTGTGCATCCCCCTCAGAGCTGTTCTGGTCAGGAATACTAAAATGCTGGCAGCCTGCTTGTTTGCAGGCTGGTGTGATTATCCAGAGGCAGCACATTTGTAGATGTCCATTTGTGGCATGATCCTGGGGATTTCTAAACATTGCGTGCCACCTGGAAGGCCCTCACTTGGCCACTTGATGGCACTCTTAAATATTTAGTTGGTTGCAAATGTTCTCAAATGTGCCAGTTTCATAGAACAGGGACAGAGGAAACAGCCTCAGGTATTAAACAGTGAAATACTATCAAAATTGGAGCTTATATCAACGAAAACAAGAAAGGTGGGAGCAAAAGCGCAGCTGATTGTGCCAAATGCTGCCTGGTGTGTAACAAGAGGGTTAGCACTTGTCCAGCGTCCCAGCTCCAGAGTGCTCTGCAGAGACAAGTACTTCCTCAGCCTTTCCTTATAGGAGAGGTGCTCCATCCTTTTGAGCTTCTTGGTGGCCTCCTCTGGACTCGCTCCAACAGGTTGAGGTCTGATGTGCTGAAGACCCCAGAGCTGGATGCAGCACTCCAAGTGGGGTCTCATGACAGCAGAGTGGAGGGGCAGAATCCCCTCCCTCAACCTGATGTTAGCTTTCATAACATACAGCCAGCTGCACCATTATTATTTACATTGTAAAGTCATGCCCTTATGAGCATCTTATTTAAAGAAGAAAATTTAAGGAACAATTATAGTGTGTGCTAGACCCACAATGAAAAAGCCTTTCTGATCAGAATGAGAAAACTGGTTTTATATAGAGCGTTGCAAATTCAGCCAAGTCACATATTCCTTCTTTTTTTGCACTGCTCACCTCACTCTCAGGGGAGAGCTGAGATGAAAGCCATATCTTCCTGCTCTTTTCAGGAAAGTGCTACATCTTTTCATCCTGTTCTCCCCTGTTTTTGTTTGCTTTTGAGCCTCTGCTCTCACATGCCCTGACAAACAGTGCATGGTTCCAGGTGGCTCCTAAATACTCATTTTTGTTGGCCTAGTTGACTGTGGTTTCTCTTGTATTACTCTGCCAGACTGTATTTTAGAGTAAGAAAGGCTATCTATATCTATGTCATCTTTATCTATATCTATATCTACATCTATGCATCTGTGCTTCTGAGGTATGTCTTGCCTCTGACATGTGCGGGGCCCACACCATATATTAGGACTGTGACAAGGCCTCAGGACATGTATAAATTACAACTTGCTTCGTCATCTGTCAATTTTGTCTTCTCTAAAATATCCAGAAGACTTTGGAATTCTAGTTTTGTACCTCTCTTATCCAAACTGCAAGTTCCTAAGAGCCCCAGCTAAAAATGTTAACTGGATCAGGAGTAACAGGGATTAGTCAAGCAGCTGGTGAGAGCTGTCAAGCAAAATGTTAAATTTGACATTCAAGCATCTGAATCAGCATAAGCCGAAATGATCTATCATTTGCCTCCTCTGCACTGGTGGACTTGCTCAACATTTGCAGATCTTACAGTACCGACACTGCTAACTGGAGGGTACATCTTTCCTTGTGCTAGGAAATGCCTGTGCTCACAGAGTTCAGGCCAATGCAGGTGGTCTCAACAGGGGTGTTCAACTTCCACTGACAAATGTCAGAAAAAAAATGCTGGTGGAATCATCATCTGAGGAAGTGTCTCAGAGAGGGTGCTGTAGTAGCCCTGGATCTAGGCATTGTTTTCATTGGTCCTCTGGATGGGAATATAAACTCACAGCAGATGAAATGTGTGACTGATGAAAAGGCAGGTGAAGTTGTAAATCATGCTGGGAACAAAGCTGTCATACAGAGTGATTAATGTTGTGGTAAACCCGAATTATTCAAAGCGAATGCATTTTAATGCAGTCAAATATAATATTATACCTCTCTAGACAAAAAGGAGTGTTGTACTTTGGAAGGCAGCAACTCTTAAAAAAAAAAAAAAAAAGAAAGAAAACCCTGTTTTCTTCCAAAACCCAAAAAACCTGTTTTGTGGACAAGTAAGAAATTTGAGTCTCCAGCGTGTTATCTTGGCAAGGAGGCTGAACATGATTCTGTTGTGCAAATGGGGAATCCTGAATAGCAGTAGAGATATTATTTAAACATTAGTGAGACTAATACTAGAATATTATGCTTGATTCCAGAGCCAACATTTTTCAAAGCATGCAGAAAAACTGTATGTAGTTCAGAAAGAGCCCCAAGTTGATTCAAGAGTTGAAGAGCATGCCCCAAAGGTAGAGAGATAACAACATCCAGTTGAAATTTGGACTCAAAATGAATTATGTCTGGCCAAGCTATGTGATATCATCCACTTATCTCTGGAAAGTTTCTTAATATTCCACTCTTCTCCATGTCTGCTGAGAAGTGGCTTTCTCTTTGCAGCTGTGGAGGCAGTGCCTTTCACTGGTGTGGCAAAGTTAATGTTGGTTCCTGGCTTTTTGCTAAGCAGCCCTCTCCATGCAGTGCTGGTGAAAATAAATGAGTTCAGGCTGTGATGGTTATCAAAAGTATGCTGAAATGTGACTAGTGTTCAGTTTTTAAAGTATCTTAATGAAGAGAAGCACCAGATATGAAAGAAGTTCTTTGTCCAGTCAAGGTAGGCATGATAACAATTAGCAGTGGCAAGCCAGGTAAGTCAAGTAAGGAATTAGGTGCAGCTTTTTAATCACTCAGAGTGATTAAACATTGAAACAAACTGCAGAATGAAACAGTGGCCTCTCTGTCTTTTGATATCTTCATATGAAGTATGCATATACTTGCCAAAACCAAGTTATCAGGCTCAAAACAGGATATGCCAGTAACATTTTTGGATCTGTGAAATAGAGGAGGCCAGGCTTTCTGGCCTTGAGTTACGAAGTAATGAGTTCTCAAAACATTTTCTTTTCTGAGAAGGGACTATTTTGAAAGTCCAGTATTCATATTTTCATGGCCCACAGTATGGTTCACAGCCTCATCCACAATGATATGGGATATACCATTGTGTTGTACACAAGCATGGTGTGCCCGAGTACTCTGGGCGTTTAAGGGAATAGGAACAGAATGAGCACCAATGATCCTAGTTTAAATTTCTGAGGGATCCTGGGGTGCAGTCTGCTTCAGCAGAGCCCTCTGAGGTCCCAGCTCTGTTCCCTGTTCTAGCTTGCTGTAGTGTCTTTGGCAGTCCCCTCCACTGCCCTTTCTCATTCTGTAAAAAGGAATGCTGCATATACAAGCTTAAAGCATTCTCAAGTGCTATAAAACTTTGAGATATTATTGTTACTCTTGAAGAGCTTTGAAAACACATTCAGCATATGCCCAAACTATCTGAGCTCTTGGAAAGATTTGTTCTCTCCTAATTTTTCGGAACTATTGGCATACAGTTAAGCTCGAAGTGCCAGCTGTTTCCTTTCTTACAGCACACCAATTCTGTGACTGCAGCAAATGTGTGTGGAATTGGCACAGCTTTTTAAAATCAGCCAGGAGAGAGTCTCACTAGAGCAGTGCAAGGTCATTCAACTTGTTTCTCAGCGGGTTAGATTAGCCTATGCTCAGTGCCCTGCTGCACAGGGTTTGCTCACTGATAAAAAAATTGTATGGAAAATTCACTAATTTGTGACTTGCTCAGTCATCTGTCTATGCCATGCAGATGGAAGCACAGGAATAATCTTAGATTGTGCTCAGGGTTTTGAGGGTTTCCAATTTGCTAAGGAAAACTTGCTGGCCTTTTTTTTTTTTTGTCCCCTAAACTTTAAATATTGGAAGGACAAATAAATAGCTGAGATATATCTTTCACTACCAAAATTTTTGTCTGTGAAACTGATCTCTCCTCCATAGAGGAGACTGCCTCACCAAATGTAGAACACAGCCAGCCTCTTCCCTTGGCTTCTTAGAAAACCAGTCCTGAAGGATAGAGCCCCAGCCAGCTCATCAAAGCATGAGTGTATCTGGGACAGTAGAAATGCTTGTGTAGCTGTGATGCTCAGAAACAATCAGCTGTTCACAAATGTACTTCATCTTGCTTTTTTTTTTTTTCCCAGATGGGCTCTTGGAGGACACAGGACAGATTTTAGGCAACAATAGTTCTTTTTAGCATGATGATATCTTGGTCCAGGCCATATCAGTGAGACAGCTGGCGGACTTGATTTTTAGGAAGCCATCACAGGATCACAGTATCACAGGATCTAAGATATAAGGCTGCAGTGTTTCAGGTTTTAAATCCTCCATAGAGAAAGTAATTTGCCAGTTTATCACACAAGAAACTGTAGCACTGGCTCCTTGTGTAGTAAAAATACCTACTTTAACTCATGGCCGTGGAGGGTCCCCACATTGAGATTTATTATGTGGCTGCAAGATTTACCTAAGCATTGTGCTTTCTGACTTGAGGATGCTGTTGCCTTGAGTGTAATGGTTCAGCCACTAAGCATTTTGGAGAAAATGGAAGAAAACCATGTCTGTCTCATTGCTTTGTTCATGAACAAAGAGGGAAAGATAAAAATAATTTTTTTTTTTTTTAAATCTATCCATCAAACAAAAGACTTTGATCTGATATTGGACATTTGCTGATTCTTTTAAATTCAGCTAAGGAGTAATATAAATGAAAAATCTGTTAAAACAGGCACTTAGTAAGCATCAGGACAAGAGATTCAGATGCTTTTCAGATTATTACTTTGCATAAACTAATTGGTGATATCACAGTGATATTCTGGGGTACTTTTCTACCACTACAGTATTTTTCTGGAAAGGATTTGGAGTGAATTTTTCCAGCTTTAAATGCAGAAGAGTATTTTAGACAGTGGTCATAGTTGGTTTGAAACCTATTTCTGTTTGCATGTGTCTTCCTACAAGTCAGGGTCTAAAATATAGCCTCTGCTCAGGTGAACACTGAGGGATCCTCATGGCGGGGAGAGCCTGTTCACGCTCGTCCTCTTGCTGTACTGCCTTGTGTCTTCCTGTAAAGAACAAGTCCTGCTGGCACTGATTATCAGAAAAACTGTCCCTTATCTCTAATATCTCCAGCCCTTGTATCTCAGAAAAAACCCAAAAAAACTGGCAGTTTGCACTTCGTGGGTCTGCATGGGGCAGATAATCTCTGCTCTTGCAGTCCGTACTGGTGCATCCTTGAGGTGCAGAGCAGCTGTCTCAGGTCTGAAGCCGCTGCTTTCACTTCCAGCAGTGGTTCACCGTTGTCTTGGGTCTGCACCTTTTGATTGGCTGTGTGTGATCTTCTAACATTGATTCGCCCTGCATCCTGAGAGTCTGGCTGCGCAGCATTTTTGGGCAAAGTGCAGTACTCTGCTTGTTTTTACTGAAAACCAAAACCCTTTCTCTTGAAAATGCTGCTCTTCAAAGCTATACCACAGATGTGCTGCTGTGGGTGTGTACTGTGCTTGCCGTTCTGGAACACTGATTATCACCAATGAAATAAGCCCTTTAAAAAAATTATTTATTAAAGAACACATTGGTATGTCACAGGTTAGTACTCTGGATGAGAAGTCACCCTTCATTAAAATGGATTTATATGCCTATGCTCAGAAGGTTAGTGTTTTGCCGGGGTTTATGTGTCATGCTTCAGCGTTAATTGTGGGTTATTCTCATCACGTTGCCTTTCATCTGGAATAGGCTGTACTTTAGCAATCATATTATTCAGCCTTACGTGTGGTATTCACACATCTGTGATTTAACCCACATTCCTGATATTTGATAACATAAAGGAGACAAGGAGTAGGATTCAGCTCTTAGATTAAGGTGGGTTTAACATTTCATGGTGGCCACTGCAGTCAGTGGAGCCTAGAGAGTAGATCAGCACTAATAGAAAACTCCCCTTTAAGGTGCTACTGGTACTGGTAGCAGGAGCTTGGACTCTGAGTGCGCAGACAGCCGTACACAGACCTGCATTTGGGCGTCATAATCTGCAAACTGGACCCTGTATTCCACTCTGCCAGAGCTTCTTCCCAAGGCTTTGGTTTTCCCCTGCCAGACTAACCCTCAGGTGGGTTGGGGGCCTGATGAAGGCCTGCTCTATCACCTCTAACTGAGGACTGTGGGTGGACTCTGTTCCTGTCAGATCACTGGGGAGAGAACCACCTCCAAAACTCCACTTAGACCTCTGGCTGAATCACCCCTCCACAGCAGAGGTGTCTCTACTGCTGTGAGAGAACATGCATGCAAAGAACATGGGGACAGCTCTCTGAGGCTCCTCAGCACAGTGCTAACAGATAGAAAATTAATGTATGCTGCAGACCTTTAGGGGATAAGCCTGGCTGGTCAGCCCACTCCAAGAGAAATAAGAGCATGAAATATGTTGGATTCAAAGGTTATCCAACCTATTTGACTTCATTCTGCTCTGAGTCACTCCTGGTGGTCATATCCGCAGCCTTCTCAAGTGTTTTTGCTTCTGAGGAGAGCACGGATTCATCCTTATCATGCATGGACCTCACCTAAATATCAGTTCAATGACATTACTTGGCTAAGAACAAAGACAATTCTGTGAATTAAAAGAACTGGGAAATCGCTGATGGAGAAAGCAAGATCACTTACTTCTCAGCTAGAATTCTAAGAATAAGCTTCTCCTTCATAAGAAAAAAATGATAAAAATGTTATTTGGGGTCAGATATGTTTAAAGTAATGCCAGTTTTGGAATTTCACCTTTCTGCAAAATAAAGAAGCCATTTTCCTCATCTGTCCTGACTACAAAGAGACCTGTGAAAATATTCTGTTTCAACAATCTAATACAAAGCAGCAGTAATAATTTTGTTAATGTGTGTTTCTTTACTGGTTCTTTGAATGCTTTTATGTGGCCTTGTTACACATGAAGTACACAATGTCTGTACCTGCGTGCTGACTTGGAATCAGCTTACTGCTAAGGAGAGTTCTCTAAAGTTAGTTTTATCACTGGAGTACACATTTACTAAGAGCTGATCCTGCAGGTTGGACAAAATGTTAAGAAAGATAGGAAGCACTTTTAAAAGCAGAGGACTGTTTTGGAAACAGAATGTGTAGTGAGTACTTAAAGCACAGAAAGCAGTAAATTTAATTCCCATATACTGTGTGCCTGAGGACATTGGCAGTAATAAAAAGCACTGGGTGGCTAGGATGCTCTCAGAGGCAGCATTGTTTTCATAGATTAGCAAATTTCCTTCTTTGTTTCTGGAGAGCTTATCTACATCAACAGCTTTTCTTTCCCTTTCAGAGAATTTGGAAATTGTTTTTTTACCTGATCGAAATACCCTAAGAACTGCAGAGACAGTCAGGGCATGATAAGAAGAAACACAAAAGAAAGATGGTCCTACTGAGAAAAGGGAGAGCTAATTTCAGGCAGCACAAAAAAAAGGTGAAAGTAAATAGAAAAAAGACTGGAAGGTCTTGGCAAAAAGAAGAGCTTCTGTGCCAAGCAGGGAGATGTTGGACATAAATAGGAAATAAAGCTATAGTGACTTTTACATTGTCCAGTTATGAGTAATGGCAATTGATATAATGCTTTACAGATACGTTAATGAAATGTTTTTCTTTGAAACAGTAGTGGAGACTGAAATATCAAATACTGTCAATACAGAAATTGAAATGGTGCTATCCTTGGTTCTGCCAGTATGTTGGCAGTGTAGCAAAGTCCTAGCCCACAGAAAGAAGTGTCCACAAAATTCTTTGTTTCCTCCACACTTCTCCTCCAAGGCTTCACAGGTCTCTCTCCTTGGAAAAAAAAGCACACCAAAACAGTAGTTTTTCTGCATCAGTACATTGTGCCTGTGTCCTGGGGTGGCATATCGATGGTGGAAAGGATGTTCAGATGCAGGCACACAAATATGACCATTTGGTCCTGTGACTAGTAACTTTGCATTCAGGTAGGTATCAGGCATAGGTGGGAGCTGTCTGTTTCTACGTTTCAGTAGCTGAGAATCCTGGAAATTGATCTGACATCTCCTTGTTTAGATGACTTTATGAAGCAGGGCCATGGCATGCTCTTGCTCTACACCCTGAAGAACCCCTCCTTCCCAGAGTACTCCTTCAGCAGTGAGAGTGGTGTCATGTGCCTGGACTTCCACGGTGACCACCCCTACCTCCTGGCAGTGGGCTTCTACGATGGCAACGTGGCAATCTACAACCTGAAGAAGGCAACCTCCCAGCCCAGCTACAAGAGTAGTGCCAAGTCAGGAAAGCACTCAGAGCCAGTGTGGCAGGTAAGAGTGCTTTTCCTTTCCTGTGATTGGGCTTTGAACTGGACAGAGTTTGGGCACAGCAGGAAAAGTCCTGTATGGGGAAAGGTGCTGTTTTAGTACATGCAATTGAGTAAGTTGTATTTCAAGCTAATTTTGAAATATGCATAAAGGCAAAGCAACTGCATGAATCCTCAGTCCTCAGCAGAAACTAAACATGTGAGCAAAAGTTTGCTGTAAACAATTATTTCTCCTTAGTTTTCATTATTGTAATTGACTTCTTTTTTGCAGAAGAACTGGTATCCTCTGTATGTACCAGTATGCAACGCTATTTGTGTTCCAAACAGAAAATCACAGGACAGCAAATGATGAGCAGTGCATAGAAACAAGTAAAACAAGTATATCAGCCTAAAACAGAGCTCTGTTGGGCACAGTAAGTCCAGTGGCAGCTGCCTGTGGAACTGGCTGCCAGCAGGATTCAAGACACATTACCTTATAGTTGACCTTGAAGTACTCTAGTGAATTCAGAACTGTGACATGCAGGTAATGTTCTTAAACTAATGCCATCTGGCATCTTGCACAAAGAGCCACCAGATGGGTGGTACTGTGAAGGGTCAGGGTGAATATGTTGCTACATCCAGCTAACTAGCTATGTCTGCAATGTAATCTGAGCTCAGATTGAAGCACTGGAAGGTGTATGTGCTTTTGATCTTGTTTATAGCAGTAGAAGTGTGGCAGCACATATTTCTACGTGGTCTGTATGAGCCTGTTGAGGTGCAGGGATGTGTGTTTGGTTTGCTAGCCTGGGCTAAAGGTGCTTTTGTGGTGACTATTGCTGTCACCTGACTTAGGCTGACTGATACAGTAAAATGTCAGTTTTCCTTGAACTTTGGCACATGGATTGTCCCCCAGCCATGCCTCCTTGCTATTGCATCTTCCAGTAAAAGTCCAAGAAATCAAGGGAACCTGATGGGACTACAGATGAATGCGGACTATGCCAAGAGACTATGCAAGACCTGTGCTTGCTATAAATAGAGAGTTTGTGCAAATGTAACATTTCAGGGAAGACATTATTTTTATATTTCCTGCCTGTCTGTCCAAAGCTTTTCCTCTAGCAGATATTTATAGCTCTTCTAACAGGTTAACAGAGTAGCCTGGACATGGGTTGTTATCATAATACAATCTGTCCGGTATGCACACACCCACCCACCCACACACACACACACAAAAGAAAACTTCTGAGCTTTCCCCGCTGTCATTTAGGCTTCCAGTAAAAAAGCCTGGCCAAATAGTAAGTCCTACGTGAAGCTTTTCGTTGTCTTGCAGCAGTGTGCTATGGAAGGTCGCAGCTGTTACTGCACATTAGAGGCACAAAAATCCCAGATCACTTGTGCCCTAGATGATATTGGGAAGGATAGTGTGTGCTGAAGGGTTGTTATTAGCAGCCTATTCCCTACAAATGAGGAACAGGTATGTTCAACAGTGGAGGCAGTTTGTATGGGGTTTTTAGGAGTAGGTTTACATCTACCACTTGGCAGCCATGGGGCTCAGAAGTGAAAAAAATCATTAGGCACTCTAGGAAGATAGCTCTGAAAAGGAGAGAAACTACTCCATGGATATGGATAGATGTGGCTACGAGTAGATGGTAGTTCCTGTATTTCCAGTATATTCAGTAACTGTATATCCAGTTCTTTATTTCCACAGGCTGAGTCCTGAGAATCATTGTTGTTAAGTTTTCTTTGTCAACAAGAAAATTTCTCTGAGCAACCTGGTCTAGTGGAAGGTGTCCCTGTCCACGGCAAGGGGATTGGAACCACATGGTCTTTGAGGTCCCTTCCAACCCAAACCATTCTGTGATTCTATGATTAAAGTACCAATATTTTTACTAAACTTTATAATTTTTAACTTGCTACAAAACTGGCAAGCAAAGTTAGTAGTTAAGTGATTGTACAGCAATCTGAAGTGCTTGTACCTCTGTTGGACAGATCTGAAGTGTAAGCATTTGTTAATATCAGCCAAAAGGTTTAGAAAAGATTTTCACTCCATTCCATGTGGTGAAAAGCAGCATGGACTATCTGTTAGGTTGAAGCATTGGGTTGTTATTCCTCATTCAGCATTAAATGATTCTAGAAAGGGATGCCTTTTTCTCATATTTAGCTCAAAGGTCCCCTATTCTCCCCCACCAACATCCCACTAGTCTGAGGCCCCGTCTTTGTCTAAATACTACACCTCAAAAAAATCCCCCTTTTCTGTAGGAAAAGTGAACTAGTAGGAAAAGTATAAAAGTAACAATGTTATCCTGAGCAATTAAGAGCCTTTGTTCTCTGGACTGCCTAGCTTTTTTCTTTTGAAACAATGCAGCCCTTTCACAATGGAAACAAAATGTGAAGTGGGTAAAGCAGACTGACAGCTCTTTTCTTGTGCTATTTCGTTTTCAGTGACTTAGTAATATCTCAGTACGTTTGCATAAAACAAAGCTGATGTAATGTCCCATTGTTAAGAGCAAAATGAAATGATACAAATTTTCTGTTACCTAAGAAAGAGTTTGTCTGCCTGATACCACTCCCTATTTTTAAAAAGAGGATAGCAATGGTTTATTATAGATTTGGCAACTATCTCCCATGTATTAAGTGCTACTGCATTGTAAATAATGGAAAATTCTAGCCTGTTCAAAATTGCACATTTCTAATTGCTTATTACTAATTGGCGAGGATCCAAATCCTCAGAGAGGAATAAACAGAGAGGGAGAAACATGTACATAGACATTTGAATGGATATGCATGCAGTACAATGTGGCTAATACCACCAAAACTCACGTGTCACAGGATCATAGAACTAGAAATGGTCTCCCAGGTCAGTGAATTCAGGCCTCTACCTTTGAATGTAAACACCAGCTTAAAAGGAGTCACCTCCTGTGAAACTGTGTTAAACCTGTCATGTTCTGCTGGGAAAAAGCCTATGTGGCATTAACCTAAACCCCACTTTAATCAAAAGTATGCTCAATTAGTCAGCAAAATCCTCACAATCCCATCATCTCTGAGCAGGCCTACAAAGCAAGTTCCTGAACAGTGTGTGTTTTTGAGCCAATGGCTCAGTCCCAGGGCTTGGCTCTGGAGGTTGATGAGGTTGGCCAGTGTGGAACTACTGGACTAGACTTTGGCAGCCAGAGACCACAGGAGCTGTGTTCTCTGGGAAGAAGTGATACCTTGCTGGGAAGGTGCTCTCAGCATACAGCCTCTCCTTTTTCTAGCTTTAAAATTTTTTCTTTCTCCTTTCTGTTTAAAAAGATGATTAGAGTTTATTTACAGCTGGGAAGAGTGCTTTTTGTCTTACCTTTCTAAACTGAGATATATCAAATATTTTAGGTTTGAAGTATTTGGAAGCTAGAGCAGTTCAGAATTAGGAATTGATAACTGAAACTATGTGTCAGGGTTTGTTTCTGTTGTTCAATCTCCTTCCTAAAACACATCTTATTTGACAGATTTGTTTTCACTGTGTGCTTGTATTTTACTTTCACATCAAGCCAAAAGGATGTTACTGCTGCTGAGACTAGTGCAGAGCCAATACTGCTGCAGAGGGTTGGAAATAATTTTTTATTTTACTTGCTCACCATCAGAGTTACTGATGAAATTCCCACTGCAGAGTGCTGACCCTAGGATCTGCAAATGGAGCATTTCTTTTGGTTGTGCTTCAAGCAAATCTCGGCTGTCACAGGCATGCCTGTGTGGACAGCGTGGTTTGGAATTACTATGGAGACATCACTAGTTAGAAACACAACTTTGTTCATTGTTGATTTACTGAAGCTGATCTGGCCTCCCTGAGGAGCTGATACCATGGAGCTTCAGATGGAATCCTGAGAGAATTATTTTCTGCCCTATATTAGTGCATAGGAAGAGAAAGGGCTGGCCACTGCAGACTAGTTCTTCACCAAATGCCAGTCAGGTTAGATGTGATGCTCATGGTTTGGACAAAGAAGTCAAGGCAAGATAGTAATAGCCTGCAAACTGCCAAAAAAAACTAAAAGGAGTGTCAGCTTGCAGAATAGTTTTCCAGCAGAACTTGTGGAAGTCCCATCTCAAGTGTCAACCTGACAAAACATACCCGAAATTGCTTACTGGAGTCTGCCCTGTAATTGTGTAATTACTTCTATTTGTCTAATTTCTGTGTTCCAGTCGAAGTTCTTAAATAAATCTACACTGAACTTTTGCAGTTTGTGAAGCCACCTCAGACTCACTGAAGTCTTGTTTTGCTAATAGAAGTAAATGAAAATCACTTTAAAGTTAGCACAGCCTGCTGTTCTTTACCCCATTCTGTGCTTCTGCACACAGCTCCACAAAAAAGGTTTTTATGGGAAGCTGATCATATTTGCTGCATTTAGGAGAAAAAAAAGCATTTTGTTCATAATCCACTGTCACACCAGCACATTGTTTCATTTCTGATGATGAGCATTCTCCTAAATCTATCATCTGCCGTCAGACAAACAGATTTTGCAGCTTGCATTGCCTCTGAGGTGTTACTGCTTCACATAATATTTTGTTCCTTTGGCTTCAGGCACACAAATTGTTTGATGCAAAGGAAATAAAAGAAAAATATAAGACAGAAGGTTGCTATCAAGGTCAGAATAAAGATCAGCTGTCTCAGAACTGCCTCAACACCCTTTCTGTTGCCTTCACTAAGAAGCACAAAATAGGTGTTTGCTGAGGGTAGTTCAGTGAAAAAAAATCTCATTCAACTCTGTGATGATACTGCTAGGGGATAACTCTAGAGGAGAAACAGTAATCTGGAGAAGAAAGAAAAGCAACAGGGACCTGAGGCGAAGGAATCTGAACCCGAGAAAGGGGGGAGAATGCAGCCAGAAGGCAAAACAGAGCAGAAACCTGATTGTGAGGATCATTTAGCACCAAATCTCTTCAGTAATGCAAGGCAACTGTGTTTCTCATATTGGGTCAGTTCAATGTTTGCACAATGGACCTTCAGCTTCAGCTTTCTACTACATTCTTAGTGCCACCAGCCCTGCCTTGCATACCTGGCCCAGTGCAAATAGGGAAAAAAAAGTCTAATTAGCTTCTGACATCCCAGGAGTAAAAGAGACCAGAGAGGTTACTTCACTCATTCTGCACTTGCACAGTAGTAGGAAGCAGTGGGAAAAGCATCCATGGACCAGTCAGCATGCATTTTGGGGTCCAGAGACCTCAGTCTGTCAGAGGCTTCCTTGTCGGAGCAGTCCTTAGCTGCAGTCCTGCTCCCTACACTGAATCCTATGTTCAGTAACAGGCTGTTGCAGCAGCGGTTGTCCTGTCTGCTGAGTACCTGACACTGGGTTCCTCACTGCAGCACCATGAGGCATTTAGTGACTGACAAGCATCACTTGTGTCCCTGTCCTCTCCTGAAGGGAACTGGGGAGGAAGGGCTGTGCTTGGGAAGAGTTGCCATATGCTTGCTGTAGAAATCAGGGTCAAGATCAGCAGTTTTCTGGTTGTCCTCAGTTCCTGTGAGAGCTCACTACAGGCA
Source organism: Cnemophilus loriae (assembly GCA_013397755.1). Classification (NCBI taxonomy): domain Eukaryota; kingdom Metazoa; phylum Chordata; class Aves; order Passeriformes; family Corvidae; genus Cnemophilus; species Cnemophilus loriae. The sequence continues at coordinate 593,343 of VZTF01006698.1, read as the reverse complement.
TAGCCCTACTGGAGGAAATCCTGTCTCCCACAGAGTTAACTTCCACAATTTTTTGGAAAGGCTGTGCTGAGCCACAAAAATTCATCTGGAAGCTTTGGGCTCATGTATGCATGGTAGAAGTGGTGGAAATTGCACAACACTCTCGTGGCAGAAATGCTGGATAAAATCTTTTGCAGTATGCTTGTACCTTGTCCAAAACTGTCAGACACTTTTTAAGCCATTATAGGTTACGAAAGGTAAACATCCAAATGCTTATTCCTAAATGTCTTTTACAATAGAGAACAAAATCCCTGATAGTTTAACTTTGACATTGTACTTTTTGAGAGAGTATCTAACTGTGTCTCCTGGAGATTCAGAAATTATTCATGGTTATTTTTAAATTGTGCCTTGGGCATGGATTCTTTTGGGTTATAAATTGTCTAGCAAAGTGTCCATTGCAGATCATGTAATATTTATCTAAAAAATAAGCTCTTTTTGCTTTGATGCTGCATTTCCCTCTGTACTTCATTCAGATGCTGAACTTATTTTCTGCCTTCTGCTCTCACTGTTCCTTGCTAAATAGATTCTTCTCTCATGCTAGTCTTACCCATTTTCTTTTACTTAAGATCTAAACTGTCTTACTGTGGGTTTTCAGGTTAATTATTTCTTTTCTGGTGTCTCCAAGCAAAATATAAGAGACTTTCTTTGCCTGTTAGTTGCACTGGGGCTCATTTGTGGAGAAAATGTCACTTATAAAATTTAAAAGTCCCTTCAAGCCTTGGGATGTTGGAATATGTTAGCCTGAGGTGTAAAATATCAGAGAAGTTGTAATGCATTTGTTTGGTTGCTTGGATCTTTGATTTCTGTTCTGCTGCTTTATAGTGTATATATAAATACACTGATGGGTCTTAATGGCTCTTACACAGCCTGTGAAACAACAGAATGCTGCTCTGAAGAGGATGAAATAAAAGTAAGAGAATGATAATGGCAGAGTTAGAGGCAAGCTGGGCAGCAGTGGTGCAGGCAAGGTTACATTGACACATAATGAGGTATAGGGAGCTGGGGCTGGCCATGACTCCCACCCTTCTCCCACCCCTGGAGCCATGGTGAGCTGCCACAACTTGATGTGGTGTCTGGGTCTCCCAGCATCCAGCAGGCTCCAGGAGAGTCTTTCCCCATCCCTGCTGCAAGTCCACTTGATCCTGTGGTAATGGGAACCTTCTGTCAGGCATATTGCAGACACAGTTTCTGATGTAGCAACATCAGGCAGCTTGGGGGCTTGGATGCGAGCCTGTCTGCCCTGTGTGTCTGCTTTTCCTGCACACAGAGTGGGAAACTTCATATTTTGTCTGTTGTAAATTGGGAATCTTGCTCCACGAGCACAGTCAGAACTGAAACCAAGAGCTGTGAATTGCAACTGGTTAAATACCCCTGACTTTTGTTGGCCTCTGGCATGCATTGCTCAGCTGTGTGCTGTGTCTGACATGGGAACATAGCCACTGACAGGACAAACAGGTGACAGTCTAATGTCTGGTTCCTCCCTTCTTGTCTGTTAACATGCCAGCCTAATAAATTCGCTGTGCAGTGCTGTGATGGGAATAAGCACACAGATTCCTGGTGAAACACTGTACAAAGCAGAGCATCTGAATCCCAGCAGGAAGAAAACAAACTGAAAGTAGGGCCAGCCTTATCCAGTGCTATTTATAACTGAGCTCTGCTTCCTTCAGATAAATCTGAGTCTCTGAAGCATGAGTGATGCACAAGCCTCAGGCTGGGCCTTTGCCCTGCTTCTGTGGCACTCCTATGTCCATGCTCTGTGCTTACTGCTGAGTCTCTCCCACTATCACCAAATGTGCTCTTTAGTAGGAAAGGTTTTGCTACCCTTCTTCTCCACCCCAAATTTGTGTATGGTCTGATGCAGTGGGCCTAATTCCTTGCTTCTCTTGGCTGACCCTGGATCCTTGAGTTCACTTGTGCTAAAGAGATGGAGCCTGGTCCTCTGAGTCCTAGAAAGATCCCATCAAGGTGGAGGGCACTTGATCTAGGTGTAGGAGAGCAGTGTTTTTCTAAAGAGGAGTTTTTATGGGACTAAATATGATATGGGAGTTTATCTTAGAGTGTTTTCTCATTGCTGTTGAGCTCATCCAGTTGTTTTCCCTCAGCTATCAGGAAGTTCTCAAGGACTTTGGAGGAGAAAACCCTGAGAATGCTTGTAGTAAAACTTGTAAGTAGCCATATGCTGCTAGAAGGAGAGAAATCATTTGCAAAATTAATAGACGGGAAGTTCCTGATATTGCCTGTAGCCAGAACAACCATATTCCACCAGAGAGGCCCAGTATTTGTGGTATCCATAAATAAAGTCATCATCCAGCCTCATGCCCGTGACGCAGTGCCTGACAGCCTGGAGCTGAGGGCTGCTCCTGGAGCATCCAGGCAGTGCTGGGCTGTGTCTTCTGTTCCAGAGGGTTTTGAGATGCTTTTCATTATTATAGGTGTTCTGAAAGAATTCTTCCTTCTGCATCTTTGCTTGGTGAAATATGATCCTGCCAAGCTGGCTGCCTTGGTTGCTGCCTGATTTCTTTGTAGATGAAGCACCTGCCCTTGTTTCAGTACCTATTTACTGTTACCAAGCCTGTCAGCCACCCTGACTCTCCTAACTGCCATGTTCATTATCACAAACATACAGTGGGTAAAGTAAGGAGACATCTGAGTAAATCCCTGCCTCTGCTACAGATAGGATTGCAGGGAGTCCTTTAGGTCAAAGTTGCTCATTAAAGATGTAAGAGAAATGCAGGAACCCCAAACTGACTGAGAGACATTGCAATCTTTGAACACTTTGATATTCATCACATGTCTAAACCATTTCCTCTCTAAGGCAAACACTGCAGCCAAATATTTAAATATTACTGACTCACCTTAGAAGGAGTTACTCCTTATAGACCTTACCTCTTCGATGGCTTCTGTCATGAAGGAAAGTTTACTTCCCAAGCAAATTGAACTGATGCATTCTGTCTTGTTGCTTGATTTAATGGTAAAATGTCAACAAATTTTTCTACAAAAGACTGAACAGCACTAAGAACCCTCCTTTGCTTAGCAGCTCCCTTATCTGCAGATTCCTGTCGTAGCTGAAACATTTGCATTTAAAACAAAACCCAGATTTTAAGATAGGAACATTTTTCAATGAATTTATTTTTAAGTAACAAGTAATTTTCATTTATCTCTCCCCATCAGCTTTTACTCACACTCAAAAGACTCGTTTGCTATACAAAGCAGTCTCATCTATTGCAGTGAACAAAGCAGTCACAGTGTGATTGAACATGACGCACAGTAAACATGTGAGAGGTGAGACTGAATTTAAAATAAAACTGAACCTTCCTTTCTGGAACTGGGAAACTGTTTGTGAACCACAGAAAAGAGAAGTGGCGGAGGCCTTGAGACTGTCCTCTTCTTCCCATCACGTTATCACAGATGTTGTGTTATCATTCCTGAAGTGTTTTCTTCAAAATGAGACTGGGCAGTCTAGGACTAACAGACTGGAGTCATTGCCTTCTGTGTCTTACATGGTACACTCTGCTTAATACATGTGAAAATATTTCTGTGCCACTCCAGCAGTATCACTTTGCTGATTCTCTCACCAGCCACTGATGCTTTTCTGCACTACTGTCACTTAGCCAGAAATTCCCTAATTTCTACATGTTTAATGCTTTCTTCTTCCTGTCTGTGTCCCTCTGCCCTTGTCTTTATCACATTTCACCTTATTATTTTCAGATTATGTCTCCAGTTTTTCAAGATAACTGTGAGTCCTTATCCTAACAGAATTCAGTGTCTTTCAACTGCGTCATCCGCAAACATTCTGTGTATTTTGCAATTCAGTATGCAACTTACTAATGAAAATATTGTATAGAACTGAACCTAGGATAGTCTCTTGTGGGAACCATCTAGAAGTGTTCTCCCATCTGGTCAAGAAATCACTGTCTAAACTCTTGGGAATTCATTTTCAAGCGCTCATCCACTTCATAGTAATTCTTTATCTTTCTTCTGAAGACATCACAGGGAGTATGCCAAAAGCCTTGCAAAATTAAAGATAACAAATCTACTCTTTCTTTTAGACCTACCCTGAAAAGGAAGGAAATAAATTCTCTTTGACAAGGTCTTTTCTTGAGGAGACATATTCACTGATTCTCATTTTCTTATCCTGTACATATGTACAGATGACTTAGTACGTTGTTCCAGCTCTCAAAGTTCAGCATTAGGCTGACTCATCCACTGTCCTTGAATCTATCCTTCAAGACAGGTTCGTATTGTGTTTCCTGTGGGTATTTTTGCCCTGTTCTTGTCCCCCAGGACCTCTCCTCTCTTCTAGTTTTCATAGCTGTTTGCTATGAAATTCAGAGACGGCTTCAGCTGCTCCCTTAAGCACCCTAGACAGAATTTCATTAGGCCTTACAGAGTCAGATATATCTGTCTGTGCTCCTTAAAGTTAATTTTGTTAAATGTCTAGTTACAGTTTATTTTTTTATATGGCACTGAAAGAAGGACAGCCTTAATGCTTCTGTTTTACTTGTAGTTTGATGCGGGACTTGCCTTCCTTTAAACAATAAATGGGGTCTAGGAGGAAGAGGCTCAGATCAGCCTTTCTGGGATATCTGATTATGCCTCCATGCAG
>VZTF01006698.1:551565-588690 GCA_013397755.1 Cnemophilus loriae | reverse complement strand
GCATCAACCTCCTGGCTTGAAAAGTCATTTTCGCCTCAAAAGAGTCTCCAACATCCTCCTCATGGAGGTATCTCGGGCAGTGGCAGAAAGGTCCCCTAACTTGTGAGGGAGGACATTCTTTTCACCATGAAGTTCCTGGCTGTGCAAAGACTCTGGAGTGTGACAGTGGCAGCCCAGCTCTCACCAAATGGCAGGCCTGATTCTTCATCTCTGGAGTAGCTTCTCCTCTTTAGTTGTGGCTTGATTCACTGTGCTTATACCAGCATTCCTCTAGAGCCCAGGGGCGTACATGTGGACAGGGACTATGCTTTCACAGCAGGGTTTCTGAGGGGACAAAAAAAAAAAAGGAATAATACCTTCTATGACAATGTTGACCAAAGTGGTGTTGTTTTTTTTTTTTAATTTTTGAGGTCTTTCATTCTTACTAGACATTCCACAGCAGAAATGCTGTCTGTTTCCCAGGTAATAGACAGGAATGGCAAAAAGTGCAGATAGAGACCGGCAATCTCTTTTGCTCAGTGTGTGTCACAGGACAGGAGCCCTTTATGCTGTACCATGCCATGCTGGCTCCAACATGGACATGCTGGTGACTCCATGGTTCTGGTCCCCCTCACTGAAGGACCAGCTGGGCATACCAAGGTTCCTCCCTTCCTGCCTGCCTGCCCTTACGTCCCTACCTGCCTGCTTCTTACCTTTGGCAAGAAGTCCACACCTACAGATAACCAGAGCATGGCTAAATCTTCTCCACAGTGGTATCATATGCTCCAACTGCAAGCAGGACCCAAGAGCTCTGTCTTCATCAAGTATAGGCTTAGCCAAAGAGTCTGACTGGGCTGCTTTGACCTTTGACCAGGCTGCACTCGGTTATCACAGCCCTTTAAAATCTTCATTATTGCCTTGAGTCAGAATGAGTCATCTGGACTAAGCTCAGTTTTTGCTTTTATCCCAAATAACCACGGTGAGGAATGAACTTTTCTGTCATCCTTCCTCCCACCTCAACCTAGGATAACTTGTACTGCTGTCCAAATTGGCACTGGGGAGGGGCTCCAGACACTGCCCTGTTCCTCACCTCTAAACCTTGCTCTTCCTGTCTCTTGATATATAAAAACTGATGCTGGAGTTACTTTGCTTGTGAGTGAAGTACTCTGTACTTTCTAGGTGGCCGAGTGAATAATTTTGGGGCGTCTCTTGTGACTGATTGCAGGAGAGCAACCTTGCATTTTGCTTACACTCCTCAGGGTGCCTGGCCTTGGCTTTGCTTGTGGTAGCTGGCAGAGGATGCTCTGCGAGATGTCAAGGTCCACTTACTGTGTCAGGCATGATAAGCAACAAATGCAGAGTAGCTGGCAATGTCCTTGATGGAGGAAATTTGGGAACTTTGTTGTAAGTGCACTGCTTTGTCTCAGCAGCAAGGAGGGACAAACTATTTGCTCCAGCAAAACAAAAAGTCAGTGGACTCTGAGTAAGCTGAGTGTCAAAGCAGACTTTCACAGCAGCAGATCCCTTGGCAAACAGCATAGATAAGTGACCCAGGGAGGAGAATAAACAAAAAAATGGCGATTTGTCATTGACAGGAAAAGAAAGTGAAAGATTTCTTCTCTGCTGGTAATGACTTGATGTTTCTGGATGCTGTTTTTCTGAAAGTTGCTGCCAGGAACCAACAAGAAACACATTTGAGGGTGACAGAGTGAAGAAATAGAACTGCTTCTTAGTTCAAATCAGAGACTGCTGTAAGGGAGTCCAGGAGAATATTTGCACCAGAGCACAGGGGAAATCAAACTGGCTTTGGAAGATGTGACCTGTGGAGCAATTTATTGTAGATCAGTGCTTCAGCACGAGCCCTCAGCATGAAGCTGAGGCAGACTAAAAGGCAGGCTAGCTGTGAAATGGAGAAAGTGTCCGCTACACAGATCAAAGGTGCCCACAGTTGGACTAACGTGTGCCTGTTTAGACAGGCTTGGAGTTTGGAGTTTGGTCTGTCTTACTCTATCTCTGCAAGAATCCAAGCGGTGTTCATCTCCCAGCTGGCGAGCTGGGCCATTGTGTAATAGATGCAGCCAAACTGCATCCGTGAGAGTTTGTGCTCTTGCTAAATCACAGCACATGTTCAGCTCGTCCACCTCGAGAGAGCCCCAGAGCTCTTCTGGCACTTTGCTTTGGCCCAGGCTTGTGCATATTTGACACTGGAAATGTGGTTTGGACAGCGGGTTTGTGTCTGTGCTTGGCTGCCAGGTCAGGCAGAGCAAGAGAGAACTGAGGGCTGATTCCCTTGCTCAAGGAGCAGATGTTTGCTGGTGGGAAGCCTTGAGTAAGTCTTTAGCCAGTGTGAATGTAAGGAGAAGTGTCCGAATCCCACTGCTTACCTTGTGTGACCAAGGTATGGGCAAAAGAGGGTGTCTAGGAGAGCACAGCGGTGCTGGGAAGCATGTGTATTTCTGTGGTGCACACGTGGACTTCTGCAAGAGTCTGTGGCTCTCTTCAGCTGAGGAGGCAGATGAGTGAAATCCCTGAGCTGCTGGGCTTGGCAGAATGGCAGAGGGGCCTGTACAGCTACATCTACAGCTTGTCAGTGACTTACAAAGAAGCGCTTGAGGCACGGAAACAAAGACGTGTCTAAAGCTGAGTATTAGGGAAAAGCACAAATATAAATTAATAAAAAAGAAGTGAATGTGCTAAGTGAGCTGTGGTTATCCTGGGTCATAAAATGGAAATGGAGAATACTTGGGAAGCATATAAGTAGTTAAAGGAATGAAGATATAGACTTACTACTAAAGCAAGCTTTCAGCTGCTACTGAGTGGTATGAATAAGGATGAAATATTTGATCCTGTGTTGTTTAATCTTACAGTGAGTGTCTGAGACTCTCTGCTTAGTGTGCTTAATGTAACAAGAGGATAAAAGCACAGGTCAAAGTAAGGAAAGAGCATATTAAAGAATATTTAGATGAGATAAGTTCTTGCTCATCAGCAAGATGAGATTAAACATACTCTGGAGTACTTAAAGAAATAGCCAGACCAATTTCAAGCCATTACATGCATTTCAGAGAGTTTTTGGGCTACATCTGTCCTGCGTTTTAGGCAGAGGCTGGAATTTATGTATGAACCCATTTACAGAATGCGAGCTGAGTGAGTACCTTGACTCAGAGGCAGGGCTGGAATGTGCTCTGGGGCATGGATGAGGGGAATCACCACTCTGCTGTCACCTATGGATTCACACCCATTCATTTACCTGTGACATAGGCAGACTGAAATATGATAGTCTATTGTCATCAATCCCCACACACTTTTCAGTGATGCTGTAGAGCCAATGTCTGGCAAAAAGGTATCTGCAGGTTCTCTCTTCTAAGGGCCTGTCGTTACATGCAGGAGGGCCAGTTGCACAGACAGAGTATCAGAGCCCAGAAAACAGTGTCTGGACAATTTACCCAGCTAGAGGCATCCAAAGCCAGCCACAGGGGGTTGAAAAGTGTGGGTAATAGCATAGGAGTGCATCAGGCTGCACTCTGGCCTGTAAGACAAGCACAGCCAGGGAAAGGAGGAAAGATCTCAAAGGGCCAGAAGGAGTGGAAAAATGTCTGGAGGAAAATGATAGGATTGGACCCAGGGAATTACTGACCAGTCAGACCAATTTCAAAGACTGGAAAAGCACTTGAATAAATGGCAACACTACTGGTAAATGCCTAGATAATAAGGTGATTCAGAGAAGCCGACATGGATTTGTCCAGAATAGATTATCAAGCCAGTATAATTTCTTTTCCTTTTTTTTTCCAGAGAAATGGGCCTCATGAATAAGGGAGAGGCAATCAAGGTTATCATCTCTATCCATCTTGACTTGACTAAAGCTTTTGATCCAGGCTTACACAGTAAAATACTTATAACCAAAGCAGAGAAATATGAATTAGGTAAAATCACCATAAAGAGGCCACTCAGGTGGCGCAGGCAGTGTGCTCAAAGAGCAGTTATACAGAGCTCACTGTCAGACTCTGAAGGTGCTTCAAGTGAGACTCTCCGGCTGTCACTTCTGGTCTTTTTTTGATCAATACTTTCATTAACAACTCAAATTACAGAATTGGGAAGCTCCCCTGGGAGGACAAAGCACTTTGCAGGACATGATTATGTTCAAAATGATCTTGATAAATTGGAAGAAAGGCCCAAAATCAATGTGATGAAATTCAATAAAGACAAGAGCAAATACTGCATTTAGAGAGGGGAAATTAAATGCACAGATACGAAATAAGAGATGGCTGGTTAGGCAGCAGGGTGCCCAAGGGGAAGCACAGCAGATCACCACCAGTGATCAGCAATGCAATACTGTTACACAAAGATATGTGTCATTCTAATTTATTAGCAAGAATATAAGAGTGAGGAGATTGTAACTCCTGCCTCAGGGTAGTCCTGTACCGTGTGTTTGCAGCTCCAGAGGCAGGCTGAAGGGGAAGAACAGGACTGGTGAAGGCTTAGGTCCTGAAGACATGACCTGGAATCAACAGTTGAGGCAACTGATTTGAGTTGGAGAGAGGGAAGAAGAGAAAGGAACACTGGCACAACCTTTTCTTGCCCGTTTGAAGGCTGTTATAAAAAGGGGAATAAATGGTTATTCTTTGCATCCACTGGGGAGATGGCAAGGAGTAATTGGCTTGACTCTTGGTAAAGGAAATCTTCTGTATAAGGGCAATTAAGCACAGATGTATCTACAGGGAGGTTGTTCAGTACCTGTTGTTGGAGACTTGTGAAAGCAACCTATCTGAGTTGTCACCAGTGGCAGGGGAGTGTCTGATCTTTCCTCAGAGGAGAATAAATATGCTTTTTGGGTCCCTCCAAACCCTGCATTGACATGATGGCTTTGCCTAGGAGTGTACTGATAGCCAGGTCAGCACTGGAAGGAATTTGTCCCCAGGTCATATTGGACTTTCCTCAGCAGTCCAAGGAGATGTTTGCATACCAAAGTCATCTGAGTGTCTTACTTGGCCGCTTCATGTAAGGGTGACCTGGGGGGGATTTGATAATGCCCTTATCTTTCATCTTCTCTCAATGGGGCTGATTTTATTAGTTTTTTTCAGGCACTGAATGACAAAACTGCCTTATTTTACTTAGGCAAAGGACTCCTTGAAGGATAATTAATAGACAGGGAAGGAACTGCTCATCAGTCAATGTGCGTGTGTTGCATGTGGCACCCCACACCCGAGTTTTGGCAAGCCAAGGGTAAGCCAGATCTGTGTTTGCAGTAGCTGGTGCCTGCACCACACTCCAGTCAGCCTCCTGGCCAGGGTGATTTTGACCAATTGTATTGTGTCAGTGCAAGTGACTAACAGCCTGTGTCCCGTGAAAACAGATCAAGCATTATTTCTTTCATAGGAATGACATCAGAAACATGGGCGTTTTCAAATCAGATTGGATAAATGGTCTAATCTCCTGCTGGACAGGAGCCATTACCAGCTGCCACAGATAAAAATGATAGTATTCTCTTGCTAGAAATGAATGGATTATCACCCTGCTAACCTGCTGCACATAGTAATGAACATGAGGTCTTAATATTTATTTTTCTGTATATAACTAAGGTTTTGAATAGTCTCAACTTCTTTATAAATAAACAAGCTGTAAGAAATCAAAAGAAGAAGTGGTAGGCTGTTCTGACAGCAGTGAGTTTCACACGCTAATTTTGCACTGCAAAAATAGTCAGGTTAAAGATCACTGAAAAAATGGCTTGCTCTTTTTGCAGTTCTCATGATCAGGGACAGAAAATGCTTGCTGCTTTTTGTTTGCTTGTCTCCTCTCTGCTGTTTACACACACTTTCCTTTCTCATGTGCTTCTTTACTCTGATTGTATCATAATTGAACTTTTGCTCTAAATTGTTTCACACAGCCAAAATCCTTGACTGATTATCACATGCTTCAGGGGAAAAATTAACTTCTTGCCACTGTGCAGACAGTTGCCTGGTTCTCTTCTCAAGTTCTCCACCCCTCACAGCACGGATACTGCTAATGACAGGAGGTTGTGCCATGTTGACAAGACTCTGGGAGCAGAGAAAAGGCCAGTTCTGAGCAGATGCCCGATTTGATTGCAGTATCATGAGGCCTAATTACTCTAATAAGCATTTATGGGATTCAGAGATCAGGAGGAAAAAGATCACAAACACAATTAAGGTGTCAGAGGTGTTGGAGGAAAATTGAAAGTATTAAGTGCCAATTTCTGTTTTCTGAAATTCAAGCTATCACTGAGAGCTGCTAATACTCATCTGAGGTCAGAGCCTGGTGAGCCCTGAGAGGCTATTTTTCAAGCTGTCTACAAAAAGTACCCAACTGAAGTACTGTTGACTGCTGTGAACAGAGGAGCAAGATTACCCCAAGCAAATCAGCCTACTTGCTTTTTGGGGCTGGTGACTCCACCTATCCAAGTAATGGATAAAGAGCTGTGACACCTAACTAATAGTAGAAAACTTGAATAGATCTCTATCAGAGACACGGTATTTGGAGTGAGCAAACCCTGGGGTAAAGCTCTTTTGTTTGGGAATGCTGAAAGGAATTAGCTTGGGAAAATCCTCCATGAGCTCATGACAGTTCTTAAGCTGGTCTTTGGTCACCTCCAGATGAGGTTCTTGCAACACTCTGTGTTAGTGTAGACAGGACTCAGAAGTTGTGTCTGCACGAGATGATGGGGATGGACTACAGCTGCTGAACCTTCATCCAAGTATTTGCCGCTGCTCAGATGGTCTGCAAAGTTTTTCCCAAATATTTGGGAAAGCAAGCTGGAGAAAAAGAATGTGAGTTAGAGGAGAACTATGTTAGACATACACGTAAAAACATCTTACTGTCAGACAATTTTAGAATGACATTTTAAAAATCTTTTGATTCAAAATATGACCGTTTTTCTGTGCCCAGCATGAGGCATATTGGACATGATTTTTAAATCAGTTCCCCTGAGCTCTGCATTTCTCACCTTGAATTAAAACTCCTCACTACACTAACTCCTTCATCTGAAGCAGCTGCTGGTGACTGTCACTGTCAGCAGTTGCTCATGATCCCAGGGAGATGTTCTTGCAATAGATGTACCCAGCACATTTTCGTGTGGCTGCACCACGGTTCGGCCTTAGCAATCACTATCCTGTTGAACCTACTTTTTAATCATTAATCATTTTATTATGGGTCATAGTGAAATATGCCATTCCTTTAATGCCAGATAGCAGAAATAGTTCCCTGAGTAATTGTAATTGTAATTGTAATTGTAAGTAGAGACTTACAATTTCACCTGTGCAAGGATGTTCAAAGATATATGCCACTCAAGGCTCTTCAGTTGAGTCTTATAGGCATGAAACTGGCATTTTGAGGTATTCTCAGATGGATTCATTTTACATTCTATTTTTCCTTCCTCAGAAAAGGAAGGAAACATGTTCAGTGGAGGGTTAACTACTCTTTGCCGAGTCTCTTGCTTAATTTTCATGCTCCACAGAACTTCACAGTATAAACAATTTTACAAAAGAGAATTAACAGTTTTTCCCAAGGACCTGTCACAGAAATACCCAATCTATGTAATTAAAGTATTAAGAATGCTGTTTGTTTTCTGGACTAGGTATGAGTTACATAAGTGATCATGGATAGAGTATTTAGTAAGGTCTGGGATGATCATACCCATTTATCATGTTTATGGGATGATGTTTAGGGAACTTTATCTGCTCCACTGCTTGGACAGGAACAGATACACCTTTGAAAAGCTTCTCAGAACCTTCTAAAGTGCTTGTCCCCATCCTGAACTGACAGATGCCAACAGAAGTGTGTGCTGACAGACCCAGTGACAAGTCATTCTTTTCGCTTCAGTCTGATTGAATTCCCAGATCTGAAAATCGAGTGTTCTTAATGCTTTTGGTCTTACTGAAATGTCTCTTCTAAACTGTAAGCCATTTATCTGAGTTCTAATCTCTCCTGCTGAGCTGTCACAGTCAAAAGGCAAATCTCCTTACCAGGCAGACAGATGCTCTGAAGGTGTAGGGAGGATTTCAGTTTTAGTGGAGAAGTTTTCATCTCCCTGAAACAGAAGTGCCCCAAGGACCCTTGTCACATGTTGCTTGGAAGGTCTTGCCTGCACCCCACATAGGGAAAGAAAGATAATTTGAGGTTGTCTGGCTGAAGGGTAGCCATATAGCACTGCACTTGGAGTAATCAGTCAAATGTGAAAGGCAAGGCTAATGTTTGGGGACCTTTCTGTGGCACCATTGGTGGTGTTTGGAGATGTCTTAGGGATCTCTGGGATGGTGTTGTGCCACAGTGTAGAGCTCTAGTGCGTAGCTCAGATGCCTCACAAGGCCCATCCTTGATGGCAGTGCTCCAGTGGCCATGGGTAGGTGCAGAGTCTCCAGGTGAGGGGCTTTACCCCCTTGCTGGAGCATCCTGCAGGAAAGTGACTGACAGGAGTGCTAGGGACAGTTCTAAAACTGCTGATGGAGATAAGTGTTCACACCAGCAAGCCTCTGGGGTGCAAACCAGCTGCTTTTTAGGAAGGATTTCAGAAGACCTTGTTGAGGCCATGGGACTCTGTCCTGCTAATGCTGAATGCCCTGTACTGACTGGGACTGTCTTGCTTCTTCTTGTTTCAAGGTCAAGTGGCAGAAGGATGACATGGACAACAATTCCAACTTCTTCTCTGTCTCCTCGGATGGGCGGATTGTTTCATGGACTTTAGTTAAGGTAAACAGTAGGTGGCAATTTCTTTTTCCAGTCCAATTATAGCCAATTGCCTCAAAACTTCAGTGATTCATTAGTGTTATTTTTATTTCTAATGAGCCAGGTTTGAAAAGAAATGTTAGCGATAGCAGCTGGTGCAGTCACAGCTGGATCTGGGGCTCCGCGTTAAACTCTGAAATGAAGCAGGGTCAGCCTACTCCTTGTCAGGACCTAACCTTCATCCTGCCTCCACCTGTAGCACCCCATGGGCCTGAAAATGAGAGATCATTTTCCTGCTTGGCAGCAGCAGGAATTCAAGGCTGGTCCTTGTTCTCACACTTTCTTTGTCCCAGAAGGGTCAGCTAGACACAGAACAGAATAATCTGCGTTATTCCACAGCTTCTAGATTGTCATCCCCAAAATGCTCCCCTACAGATTGTAATTTGGATTGGGAGAGGGTCAATTTAAATTTCTCCCCATGTGGGACAGAGTGTGTAGTACAGAGTAAGCTTGCATTTGCAGTGGAATGGCAGCATGCTATCAGATAGGCAGAGGGTTTCTCCCTGCCGTGACATTGCCGACTCAAATCCAATACAACTTTTTAAAACTAGTTTGCGTGCCCTGCCTTTGTTCGCTTTTCCTTTTGGAGTATGTTGAAATATGTTAATAGAAACCTAGAATTAATGTCCCAAAATGACCCTTAGATTTATGTCTCTGAATCCCAATGTATGGGTTTTTCTGCTGGCTATTTCATTTTACATTTGAAGATTTCAAATCTCTTGCTAAAAAAATAATTGCATTGCCCTAAATATGAGTTTGAAGCAGCTGTGTCATTATTCCCCTACAAAAGAAGAAATTTCTTTACATCCTAGGATGCTCATTTTTCAATCTGTTATACCAAGGCTTGCCTATTCTGAAATTTTTTAGGCCTTGCTGCCATGGCAGGGATTAATTTCCAGCATTATATGTAAATCTTAGCCTCCTGTCCAGTTCAGGAACAGGAGCATCTCCTGATGAACTGTGTGAGCACAGGCAGATGGCACAGATATTGAAGTTATTTTTTTATAGACTTTTCCAGGTTCATACATGCAGCTTCAGAATCAAAAATGCCTTCTGCCAGTCCTTCTCCCAAAAGAGCTCTCTAGACAGGGACAGACTGAGTGTCCCAGTGTTCAGCTCCTGTGTTATCCCCTGAATAGGAATGCGCGAAAGATTTGTGTTGAAGTGGGCAATACATGCCTGCAGCCAGACACATCCAGCTGAGGTGGTTTGGCAGGGTACACTTACCAAATGAGCCCCAGTAACTGAGTGTGCTCAGCATGGTCTCCTTAGGAGGCAGGAAACACTGGCTGAAGTATCTTCAGAGAAATGCCACAACTGGGACAACCTAAGAGTCTGCAGATGGACTCTGATAGCAGTTCACCCAGCAGAAGGTCTTTTGCACCAGTGCTTAACACTTTCCACATCGTAATCTGTGTTTTTTCTGTCCCTTGAGCACATAGATATTTCTTTCTAGGCATCCTTCGTATGACTTCTAAGATCTGCATCCACTTAGCACATTGTCATTTCTACTTATTCCTTGCACTACGGTAATGAACTTGGCCATACCCATGTGAAAAGATTATTTTAGGATTTTTTTTTAGGTGAAATAACGTCTTAAATTGCCAGAACTAGTATGTACCTAGAAGGTAGGGGTGGAAAACAGCAAAATTTTAGGTGCTGTCTGCTTTGGACATTTTTGGCGGGGGGCACAGATTCAGGAGGGAAAACAAGAAATAGGATGAAAAGAATGTTTTGTTATAGTCTGTGGGTTTTTAATCCAGCAAGGAGAAATGGACAAACTGCTTGAATTCCAGTTTTACAAGAGCTTTTTCTGGGTTTTATTTAGAGTAAAACTGAAGACACTCCAGAGGTTTTCTATTCTACAAAACCATAGTACAAACAGGGAATAAATGAAAGAGTGCTTCGTTAATCTTTTTGACAGGACTATCCAGAAATAAAGCTTCTTCAAACACTGGTAGCTGTTTGACACTTCCAAAGCTGAGAGCACAAAGTGAATAATTTCGTTCTTTCTTCCAGCTGAATATTTGGCAAACCACACTCAAGATTTTGGATAGAAGAGTTGTCAAATGTTAGCCAGGGACAGTTGATCTGCCTTGACCATAGTGGTTGTCTCTGTAAGAAATGGGCACAATCACTTTGGACAAATTTCACAAAAAAGCACATGAATTCTGTGTATGTATACTGTCTTGACTTGACCTTGGGTCCTCATAAAGGTGTAAAACATCAGGGAAGGATGCAGGATTCTGCTGCTGGATGATTCTACACTCCCACCTTGGGTGCACACATTACCTATCAAAAAGGAGAAATGACACAGCCAGTTCAAAGAATTGTTTGGGATGCAGCATGGCATTGCTTCTCAGGCTGATGCTCAGCAATCCCAGGTTTGATTAGCAGTCGTAGTTCACCCCCTCCTGTGTGACCTACAGCTAAATTACTAAACAGCTCTGGGCCTGCTTCATCACTTAAGGCTAATAAGAACTAAGGGGAAAGCAGCAGCTGTAAGGCCTGATTCACTAATGCTTACAAAGTGCTCTACAGTTATTAGGCAGAAGCAACATATTATTGCTCAGTATTCCTGGAAGGCCAAATTGTCAGCAGGCTGTTTACCCAGAGGAATATGTGAATGGCTCTGGTGACAAAGAGCCCCAGGAACAGAAGCGTTTTTAATGCTGTGAAGCTGGGTACAAGATAAAACCAGCACAGCAGGGGAGTCTGCACAAGCAGGGTCCTTTGTGAAGGAGAGGGCCTGCAGAAGCTGTCCACAGGGGCCTCTGCCAGGCGAAGGTGCTGGGAGAAATCTTCAGAGGAAGGCTGCAGAAAGGTGTGTGCTTAGAAAGGTCTCTTGAGGTTTGCCTTTCTACCAGAACACAGAGATAGTGTGCTAGCACATCTCTGGGCCTGCACAGATCACACGTCTGACACACTGGTGTGTCAACATGACCAGCTGCAGGCAGCTCCAAAGCTGCTCTTCAGACCAGACTCATGTCTTGGACAAGGCATGTTCTCTGGAGAGCAGGCAGGCCTGGGAGCCAGGAGCAAGTGCCCTCTCAGCTTGTCCTGGCTGCACTCCCAACAGCCTGCCAGTGCTCTTATTTGGATGTGCAGTGGAATATGCTTTGCTCCTGGTTCCTCTGGACCCTGCTCTTTCCAATTCTTGCACACGTATGCCAGCATGTGTGGCCTCTTTCTTGGCATCACTCCTGCCTTTACCCACTGAATCAGACTTGTAACCAACATGCTGTAAGCAGAGTCACTAAGGTGGAACTCTGCAGGAGTCGGTCCTGCCTCTTGCTGCTCTCTCAGAGAACAATTTACTGCCATCAATAGGCCAGGGCATGTGGGTGTGCAGCAGTGAGAATTAGTGAGAAGCAAGTACATTACTTTATGGGTTTTGACATTTGTACCCCCAGAATATGATAAAAATGCCTTACAGAACATTGTCCCCTCTCAACTGCAGCACTGAACAGATGTTCACAAGATCTTCTCCCACATTCCCCGGCATTGGAATTCCTGGGGTTGACTTTGCAAGGCAGAATCTCTTTTTCCACCTGAGTCCTGCTCTGGGCTAAGAGAGGCTTCAGCTACAGTTTAATTCACTGAGCTAAGAAGTTATGTTTTGTTCCCACTGTGCTTCAGCAGGATATTTGCAGATTCATTATACCATCCAGTCCACAGCCCATACTGTTCACTAATTATTAGTTGTTTGTTCTTTTTATCATATTATCAGAGAATCACAAGATGGTTGGGGTTGGAAGAGACCTCTAGAGCCTCAGGGTGTTCTTGTCACAACCAACTCCATTCTGCAGTAGTATTTCAACTCCCAAAGCTAGTCTGAGAATATATCTTTCCCTCTGGTAGTTTCTTTATATTTACCTACATTGTGTCTATTTTCGTCTGTCTTCTGTCTCCCACCTCAACTGTAAACTCTTTGGAACACAACCTTTTGGCCCTGTGTTCATACATTACCTTGCACAGCACTGTCATGAGAGCTCTTTAGAGCTCTGCTGAGAACAGAAACATAGGGGACTTTTCCCTTGGGGCAAACTGCTTGCTAGATGTTACTGGAATCTCAGAGCCCATGAAGTTGTGAGTATTTTGAACTGAGACTGCTCTGGGGATAACAAGAAGATGTTAAGAAGCAAGAACTGGCAAGATGATAAGTTACTATTCATTAATGTGGAGCTTTAGTTAGCTCCATGAGAATATGAAATATCCATCTTAAACCACACATGGTGATTTAACTAAACACTGTGATTTAAGCTGACTGTGTCAACCTCCACTAAAAAATACTGACCCCAAAACTCAAAATTTTCCAGGTCAAGTGCCCATGTCGAGGTAATGTACCGGTGGCTCTCAGTTCCAGTGCACCAAAGCATCAGTTTCCTGAAGGTTTTATGGAAAGCAGCATGTTAGCAAGTTGCCAAATGTGAAACATTAAGCAACTTCTGGACAGCTTTTTAAAATTCCTCCATAAAATTTGCCATTTCAAAGTACTGAATGTCTCTGTATTGTTGCTGCAAAGCATGCTATTCATGTGGAATCTCCTCTGCCTGCAGAATGAGCTGGTTCACATGGATGTCATCAAGCTGTCAGCAGACGGAACAACGATGCAGGGGCCAGAGGGGCTGCAGCTGCAAACGCTTGGTAAGAGCCCAAGTCCTTGCCATGCTGATTAATTACTGACACAAAGCCTCTAATCAGTCATTCTGGGAAATTAAATTGGGAGCGAGGTGTTGAGATGGAAAGGAGCTAAAGGAGGGTTATGCCTCCTTGCTTTCATCATGTAGTAGGGCAAAGTCTGTGTGGAGCAGTGGCCACTAACTGAGTCAAGTTTTGCTGGTTACATATTGCCTTTACTTGCATAAAAAGATGAATTCAACATTAATTTAAAAAATGTCCATTTTACTGGGCTATCTCTGTGTGGATAAAGCATGTGCTTTATCTGCTTATGTCAAAACTCTGTTTTGTTCTTACTGTCAGACATTGATCTGGACTGGCAAAATCAATGTGAAAAGCAACCTCTGCCCAGTCCTGGATGCACAATTCACTCAGCCAGCTTTGGGATGTGCCTCATCGAGTTTGGGCTCTGTAAAAACACAGCATCTGTTCTGAGCTACTATGTTAGGCTCCCTCCATACAAAGTGGAGTCAGTGCAGTCCTTCTAGGCTGAATCCTCTCATCCTGATCATCCTGCACTTGAAACAGGATGGGATGAGTCAGCTCTGGAGGTCCTGAATAACGCAAGGAAGCCCTTGAGGAATTATCTTGTCATCCTTCTACACCTGCTTTTGGCTGAGAAGATGGGTCCTCTGTTTGGAGGAGGGCCTTGCTCTGCATTTAAGAATTGCTGTGTTTCTAGGCTAGTAACTGCTGAGCAGTCTGTGGGAAGCTTTGCAGTGCCACATAGGTTGCAAGACACCAGCTAAAGCAGCACACTGCAGAACTCTTGGGGGCTTTGGGATTATTTGCTAGTGTTACTGGGAAATGGATTTTCAAAGACTTGTCTTGAATATTTAACAATCTATTTGAACGTTAAAAATGCAGATGGTATTAGAGAGTTGAAATTACCGTAACAATTCCTTTGAGAACTACATTTTGTTAATGTTAAAGACAATGCTTAAGATGACTGCCTGTGCAGAAAGTTTCTGTAACTGTGTGCTTCTGAGCCTTGTCTGCTGTTCCTGTTTCTTGTCTGATGGTTGCTGTGAGTATCCCTGCTGGTAAGGACAGCCCCAAGTAGCTCTGGCACTTAATAGACATCCCATCTTCTGGTAAAGAACTCTGCTGAAGTCTTCTTTCACCAACATGTGAACTGGCTTTCTTGGATGGTGATGCATCTGCCTCAGGAGCAGAAGCCACAAAATCTCAATGAGTCACATCCTGTTTGTGGTTGATACCTGTTTTAAACATAGTTCACAATACTGCACAATTCAGGGCATTTGACATTAACAGGATCCTTTTGACATTAACAGAAATGCTCTGCTGGGGGATCTTTTTGGCATTAACAGGATTCCCTAGCAGAGGATTTCTTCCTAAATCATATTCTTTGCTATTGGCTTTACTGAAGTGAGCAGGCTAAATGGATTCTGAATTAAGGGCAAAAAGAGGACAGGAAGGTATGATGGAGTATTTTCTCACTGGGCTCTTTTATGCATAGGAAACCACTTACATTTTTTTGGGTACTAAACAAACAGAAAAGATCTGTTCTTCTGCTATAGGAGGTGGCCAGATCCTCACAATGTTTACATTTGCACCAGGCATTTTCAACTCTTCCCAAATGAATCCTAGGCTAAAGTGATTTTCCAGTTCCTTTCTGGTTCTTTCAGTGCCCTTTTACATGTCTCTGTGGTGGCTGTTCAAATTGCAGGTCTTGGGGATCGGCATAGCTTGGAAAGTTTAGTAGAAGAGGTGGCTTTGATTTCTTTTGAGAGCTTCTGGCTAATAAATCACTTCTGAAAACACAGGCAGTGTGTGTTTACCATAGGCACGAAGCATGTTCTGGCCAGCTGAACCAATTCTCTGTGTGACAGACCTTTCTTTTGTTAACAGGCAGCGGGACATCGTTTGATTTTCACAAAAAGATAGACTATTTGTTTCTCGTTGGTACTGAAGAGGGAAAGATCTATAAGGTAAAAATTATTTCTTTATCCTTTGTTTTACTTCGCCTGACCCATGTGTGTCTTCCAGGCTCATCATCTGAACTGTTTGCTCAGGTGGTAACAAAGTACAACTTCAGAGCCTAGTCCTGCCCTGGGATGCCTGTGGTGAGCCTGAGACCAGACCAGCACTGCAGAGGGTCACAGGGAGCTCTCTGCATAGACCCAATTAAGATCCTATTTTGCAGAAACGTTTTTCATGCAAACTGCATTCCAGAAAATGCTTTGCAGTAGCTGTGCAAGTGAAGTGCTAAGTAGGATCAGAGCAGAAGTTAAAAGGCATTGATCCTCTGTCTGCATGACTATGGGGAAATGGCAGGAAAAATATCAGCTCTTTTCCTTTTTAGACCTGTTATCCTGTGAGCAGTGAGGCTAATGAAGCCATATTTCCTATGGATTAGTGTCCTGCAGCCCTTCCTTTCCACAATCACATAGAATCATAGAATCATTTAGGTTGGAAAAGACATCTAAGATCTTTCTAGATCCTTTTCCCAGTCCCACTTTTGCCTTGCTCTCCTATCTCCAGTCCATGGCTACATACTCAAACCTTCCTGCTCCTGATCACCACCCCACGCTGTTCCCAGCTCAGTGATCCCACCTCCACACTATAACCCTTGGTTCCTGCAGACAGTGCTGCTACCTCCCCTCCAGTGCCCTCCTGCAGTCTGGTGCCTTGTTTCCCAATGCCATGGAGCTGTCAGCCAGCCAGCTCCAGCCGTGTGGTGAGGGCAGCAGCCAAGCTGTGCTTGCCCTTCCCACACTGGGGGCACTGCCCAGATGTTTTATACTCTGTGGCCATTGCTTTTTACAGAATGTGTAAGACCTTAATGTTACCACATCCCACATGCAGCCAGCTTTGGCTGAAAATGCCAGTGAGAGCAAAAGTTGTTTATGAAGAGAGACGAGCACACAGAGGGACACAGGGGCCTCATGTTTTCTTGAGAAATGGAGTTAAAAATAGGGAGTCTTGAGTTCTGCTGTTTTTAGCCTTGAAAATAAAGCCAGTAGCGCCTTCCTAATACAACCGTTATTTGCACAGCATTCCTCTGAGCTGGCTCTGGGGCTCTGTTGAATCTGTAGCCACAGCCCTTCATCGTGGGGGGTAGAGGATCAGCAGGAGGCTGACATGCAGAGCAGATGCATCCAGCCATCCCTAGAGGATAATGTAAACTCCTTCCCCCGTATCCCACCTGCAAAATGAACCTGAAACAGAATAAGGACCCAAAGGAAATCATATCCTGAAATCGGTATAAATCATTTAGGCAAGATGTGCTTAACAAACATGTGTCCCTTGCAGAGGAATGATGCTGATTGAAATCTCTCCCTCTGCCAGGCAGTATCTAGGGAGGATTTCTGAGCAGTGCTTGCTTGCTTTGGACAAGACAGGTGCAGAAGGGAGGTGGGAGCAGTGGGCAGCTCAGCTGTTGGGCAGTAGGCAATGGGTAGGTGCACTGGTTTTTTGTTGATGCTTTCAGGACACGAAACATCCGTACAGTCATGGGCAGATGTTCTCAGTTGTCTGGTCACCCATAGGAGTTGGTACTCTGGGTATTGTACTCTAAATTGATGGGTATGTTTAGTCCTGATCAAAAGGCAGCAAGGAATCACAGGTTTCAATTTCCTCTATGGCTGGGTGAGTGATGGATGTAGGTGAATGTGGCAGTGGATGTCAGTGTGAGGTGAGGGCCATCAGGAGAAATATTCAGGATGGTGTCCTGGCTTAGTTACACAGGAAAGGAAACTCTTCATGGAGGAGCACTGGACAGGAGAGAACTTGGCATTGAAAAAGCTGTAGGTGTTTCTGCCTCAGATAATCTTCAGTGACATTAGAACTAGGATCGGGTTTTGACATAAGAAGTGATCCCAGCCATGAAGCCACACAGATATTTTAGCAGTTCTTGTGTGGACAGATGTGGTTAGATAGGATCTCCCCATTCATTGTCAGCGTTACTGGTAAGCAACATTCTTGCATTGGTGAGCCTCAGTGAAAAGTGACCACTCTCACATTGTGCAACATAGCCCTATGAAACCCTGTTGTTCCCATGGGCAGGAAGAGCCTACCTTCAATCAGACTGTAGGGGTTAACACAGGGAAGAGAAATCTTGTGTCTAGCATGAGCAGGTTTCCACAGTATGTATAAAAAACATGGGGAAGAGTGGTTCCACCGTTAGTGTACCTTAGGAGTTTGCCGCAAGCAATTTCAAAAGTTCTGGGGTCAGCTGCTGCTTCAGCCGTTTCTCAAGGACTACCACGCCCCTTCATCACATACTTTACTGGAACACTGCACATCTGAACCAGTTGCTGGAGCTGCCCGTGGACTGCCTCCCACAGCCTTGCTCCTCTTGGATACTGGGAACAGGGACAGTCCCACAGTAGCCTGAGCAGCTCTTGGGTCCTGTGGCTGCACTGAGCAGGAGAGAGCTGCTCAGATCTCTGTGCTGCACTTGCATGTTGAGTGAGAGGGGCAGACTCCTCACATGCTGTCTGAGTCAGGGATCAAACATGGGCTGCTCTCCGCATGGGCCGAATTTTAGATTATTTATTAAATAAATCGGAAAGTGAATTCCACAGAAACTTTTTTTTTAATTTCCCCAGAGAGCAGGCATGCCTACAAATAGCATGATAATATGTTAATTCTTTAGCTGCAGAACAATTATGGTGAAGTTCTGAAAATGGTTAGTTAATAGTGTTTCTGAAGCCAAGAAATCATTATCTAAATTACACGCAGACCTATCTATTGCCCTTTTTTGTAGAGGAGAAACTGTTTCTGCATTAATATGATTCTGTAATGCAATTCTGAATGCTTTTTTTGCATATCTTACTTGCTGTTTAGGAATTGTTCAGCTTGGTATCAAAAAGTATGGTCTCTGAGATTTGTGTTGAAACATTGTGACTTTAAGTCTTTGGTTGGAATAACTTCCAATAAACAGGCCTTCAACAGAAAAATTGTGAGGAGATTTGAATGCACCTCTGTAAGAAAAGCTTTGGGTTTTTTCAGTGTTAGGCAGTTTGTTTGAGAGTAACAAATGAATATAATAAAATCTAGTGCAAGACTGACTAGAAGAAAACATTATTCTAATTTTAAATGAAACTAATTTCGCTCATACTCATTTTCTCTTACTACATACCAGAACATTTGTACCTTTCTCTTCAGGANAGATCATTCGCCTCAGTGTTTAGTCTTGCTTTGTCTTGGGCAAAGTTGTTTTCCTTGTCTGGATATGTTACGGTTTGTATTCTGTTCCTCATCCTCTCACCACCTTATCTTTAGGGCTTCTGTCTGTGTTCTGTCTGGTTGTCTAGTTCCTGAACTGACTGTATTTTTCATCAATTACCACAGGTTCTTTCTTTTACCATTTCCTGTTGTTCCTCTCAATGTATTCATGTGCCTTGGTTTCTGCTTGTAAGGCCTTCTGCAAATCTCTGCATTTCTCTTACGAATCTCTACAAGCAGTCACTGAGATAAAGCCAGGAGAGCCTCTGGTGTAGCTGGTGATAACCTGTCTACCACAGCATGGGACACGTTTGTGTCAGTGGTTTCTGAAGAGCGTCTCAATGTTCTGAGCTGCCTGGAAGTAACAGTGTTGAGCAGCCCTGTCTTTCTGTTGCCAGATAGATACAAACCTTCTCTGAAAAAAATAGCTTTTGGATTTCTGTATTACGTAGATTCTCAGTGTTCCTGTTGGTGAACTGAAGAAAACCTCTACCTTATAAGGACACTAATAACCATTCATTCACTGTGTATGTGCGAGAGTTTTATGTCAGACTAACGTCTAGCATAAACTGAAGTGCTGTTAACGAAGATTATTCAAAAGCTTCGTGTCCTCAGAGTTCTCCTTTTCTCCCAGTATTCCTCCCCCATGTTTTGTAGCCTTGTCAAGAGTCATCTTTGACTGGTTTCCTGTATTGCCAAAGACATATTTTTGCTTTTCTGCCTCATCATAAAATTACTGTTTACCATTCAAACACATCTACCATCATTTAAGTAGGAGAAAAACACTCTCAGCAAATTGGAGCAGCGCTCTAGAAGATCAGACATGCTGCACAAATTCCTTCTCTCTGAATCTAGTCATCCTCTTCAAAGCTCTCCTGTCAGGACTTAGGTGTCACATATTCCAGTGGTTTTGTTTTCATCCTGACGTGTCTAATAACTGTAGGGTTCTTGAACAGAATAGTAGGGAAAGACTTTACCAACAGTTCCAGTTAGCTCCAAAACTCTTTTTATTCGTTAAAGTCATACTTCTTTTCTGAGCTTTTTTTCAAGTTTGTGGTGTTTCTTCAAAATGCATCTTGGGAAGAAAGCAGCCCTGTCTTGCACTCAGAGACAATGATAAGGGTTGTGGTAAATGTGGTGTGGGGCTGGCAGGCACTGCCAGAATGCCAGAATGGATGCCTTTAGGCTAAAGCACACATGCCAGGTTCATTTCTCACAAGCGACACAGGTGGGAATCTGCCCTACAGAAATATTTTTGCCGCTGATTTCATAGCAAAAAAAATGCAGATCCCTTTCCTGTCATGGAGACTGCAAAGCCAGTTCTGTGGATCAGCACATCTCAGAGCATGATGGATCTCCTGTACCAGTGCCCAGAGAGCTGCACTGATCAAGGGCTCAGCCCCTACAAGCCTTTGAAAACAGGGCACTGAGCATTACAGTTCTGTTGGAGGCAGACAAATCTGTTTAACATCTTGCTCTTCAAAGTTCTCAGGTATTAGGGACCTTCAATCCACGCATTTGAAAGGACAGATGGATAAAGCAGCTTCTCTCTTGCGTTAATTATTTGTGACCTGTTCTGTCTGTTTCCAGCAAAGTGACTTTCAAAACAAGCCAAGTACTGATTTTCCTGATGGCTGAACATTAAGAATTATGAAGTAATATTATGGAATATGACATTAAAGGAAATTTCTGTCCCACAATTAAATGCAGGGACAGCAACACAGAGTATGCAACAAACTGTTAGCAAGCTATACACACAGTCAGTAAATCTCGGTGTGACATGAGCCGCTTACTTGTTTCCATTTCCTACCACAACAAAGCTCTCAGGGATGTGGGAGCTGCTACTGTGGGGATGCTTTAGCACCCTTATTACAGATCATTTGCACCAGTGATCAGTACCCAGACACTAAATGTCACTTGTAATAAAAAGTTAAGCCTTATGATTAGTTAGATCTTTGGTTTGCAAGGATTGAAGTCATGTAACACTCCAGCAATCCTGCTGCTTGGGCAGATGATGTGGTGCTGCATTCAGCAGGGAGTGATGAAAAGTGCTGAAAAATCATTGCTATGACAGTAGTGAGGCAAACTAACAGAAAATCCTGAAACCAACTCCAAGCTGCTGTATAGATAGAGCTTGTGTCTGAGAGCACAAGCATAAGGACATTTCATGTGAGATGGGGTCCTTGTTGCTAGTGAAGGAAGCCTCTAATGTGCTGGAAGGGAAGGAGATTTTGGGAGGATAACCTAAAATTTCAGTGCACACAGAACTGACAGGATCTGGATCAAGTCCCCTTGCAGCCAATTAGATTGTAATTTCTCCCTGCTTCAAAAGCTCATACACAAAATGACTTTTCCAAGAGTCTCAAATGTTTTCCTTTTCCAGCTCTTGAAGACATCCTTCATTTTGCAATTTGGCAGCACCCACAGCTGTGATGCTGCTGGTCTGACCCTTGCATGCCTTGTGTAGGCGTTGTCCAGTTCACAGGCTGCTGTTGGTTGCCATTCAGTGGGGCCTCCTGGCCTGTCAGGAACATGCCTGAGTCCTGGACAACCTCCGTGGTTCTCACACCCCTCTGGGAAGTCTCAAGTGGCACAACAGAAAGAGCTGCAGAGTTGTGCGAGGTGGTGGGTTCTCTGAGCAGGCTGTCCAGGGTGGTGACAGGAAAGGACTTACAGCACCTTTCCAAAGTCCTTAGAGTCAAAGCAACCCGTAAGACATTCTTGGGCTGAGAGCACTGTTACTAGGGGTTTTAACTGTGACACTTCAAATGCACACAGTCCTGTGAACATTTGTGCTCCTGAGCAGCACACAGTGCTGTGAGCACAGGGGTGTTCTCCCCTGCCTTTCTTGTGAATCTTTTACATAGGAGAAGCACAGCAGGAGCCCAGGCTGGCAGGAAAGCAGTGTACATCTCACAGTGGAGAGTAGTCTCTGAGGCCTGGCTGTTTAAATACAACCAGACAACTTCAATTTCGATCTCTGTGTGTTGCAGATGGGAGCAGGATGTTGCCTGCAAGTGGGATGAAACAGCATGTGCTAAATTATTGGTTTTCTGTAGCACCTCTGGGTACCAGCCACCTCTTCCCAGACAGCCCAAAAGATCCTGAGAGGCCATACGAGTATTCAGAGGCATCTTTCTACAGGAATTTAAGCATCACGAGGTCTAGCTCTGATTACTGAGTAGTTCTTTCCATTGCAGTGTTCAAAAAGTTATTCAAGCCAGTTTCTGGATGTGTTTGAAGCCCATCACATGGCTGTGGACTCAATCAGCTGGAATCCCTTCCACCTGAAAGTCTTCATTTCCTGCAGCTCTGACTGGACAGTCAAGATCTGGGATCACACCATCAAGTAGGTCCTGCTGGTGTGGGCGAGGAGGTCCAGCCTGACATGCCTGCAACACGTATTGACTCTGCTTATACCTCAGTCTCAGTTTCCCTCCCAGGTGTTGATAATGCTAATTGCTTTTTTCTTTTTTGTACTCAGATTTGTACTTCCCAGGTACGAGATATAAGATTTAGCATCGGCTGCCCCAGGAACTTGCCAAGCAGCATAGCTCAGCACAGAGCCTGACTGCTCTACTTTGGACCTGGCTTGCTTCAGGCAGGACCTACTGTGGCAGAGAAATGCTACAGAGAAATGTCAGGGCCTGGCTTCTAGCTTCAGGGGCCGGAAGGGTTCTCCTAAGAGCCAGAGAAGCAAAAAAAAAATTGGAACATTTTAAAATATGGAATGAAGTTCAGGGTTAGTGGTTAAGGAATGTCTGGTTTCAATCAGGAAATTGATTTTGTTGTAAATCAGTCAGAGTCACATATTTCCTTTTGCCAATACTGCTCTAATATTCAATGTTGTTGTCAGAAGTCCAGAGAAGGGAAAACATTTTTTCCCATATGATTACTAATATTAATCAGAGAGACTCCATCTTGCTGTGTGTGCTGGAAAGAAGTTTTCAAAATGCTTTCAGAAAGAAAGAAGGGAAGAAACATGTTACCTGTCTTCTCATTGCAGCAGGTCGAATCCTGACCCCTTTGTATCGGTGTTCAGCTTGGCTTTGCCTTTGGCTCAGACCCTGGCTGTTATCTGACATAGAGAAATACCCCATCTCCAACTTCTGCAACATCCAAGTGTTCATGGCTCAGTGTTACCCGTGCAGAGTGGCACATGTTTACATGAATTCTTCTCTCTATGTCTTTTTTTATAGGACTCCGATGTTTGTTTATGACCTGGGTACTGCTGTAGGGGATGTTGCGTGGTCTCCTTACTCCTCCACGGTGTTTGCTGCAGTCACCATTGATGGCCAGGTAAGAGCCTGGGAGCAACACTGCTCTGATTCGAGCTGAGAGAAAGTCAAAGGAGATTAGGGCTGAGCATGGGAATGAGCCAGCCCAATCCTGGCCAAGCATATCAGGGAGCCACCGACAGAAACCCACCCTCTCCTATGCTTTCCTGCCTTTGGCATACATATCCCTGGGCATTAATCTCTCAGTCCTTCTCAAAGTAGGTGTTGCAAATGCATACAAGTCCCTCCCTGCTCTCCTGTTAACCATGTGAGTGCAGGTGTGCAGCTTGCACAGAGTACGATTAAAACACTGGATTTCCTCATTATGAAATCCCCTGTACATCCCTGGGGATGGAGAGATGATGTTCCAGATCAGAACTCCCCTATATGAGCTGACATCAGGGCATTGGTTCCAGACTTTCAAAGTGCAGAGAAGCAATAGAATAAAGTAGTTATATACTTACACTCATGTGAAAAAATCAATTATAGTAATATGCCCAGGGTCAGCCAATAGAACTTTGTTCCAATTAAGTAAAATCGACGTTTTTCCATCATGTGGGGCTGTCTCTAAGAGTAATAGTTTGGTAGTGAACTCCGTAGACCAGTCCTAATATTGACATGATAGCAGTTATATTTTTGCCTCTAGCCATCCATTGCAGTAGCTCAGATGGTTAATTTGGGCTTGGCAAGTAGCCAGGACGTGTAGCTATTCATCAGTACTGGTTGAATACTGTAAGAGCACATTGCTCTGTTACCATGGGCTTTATGTTTAGCTGGTATAAACTGGAAAGTCTGTGCAGTTTGGCCAAAACTACTATAGCAAAAGGATAGCCTTTATGTATCCTTATCATTGAAATGATGCCTTGGCTACTTTATAGTAGTTTAACCTTTATGTTACAGCAAAAAAATAATTTCACTGATACACTGGCTCAGGCTGTGATTTTGTCTCTCTTAAGCAATAGACATCTCTTCACTGAGTCACCTGGTCTCCCTGGAAAGCTCAGGATGCCAAAGCCTGTGGAAGGTTGATGCTCTTCCCTTACAGTCAGGGTCAGGATCGGGTCCTTCTTTTGTGGATTTGTCTGTTCCCAGTCTTCCATACACCAAATGAAGGGCCTGCATGAAGGCAGTGAGTGCATTCTGTGCATCAGTCACATCCTCTGGCTTGTTTTCCGCAAGTGACATTGTGTGTGCAAGGGTTATGCTGACAGTCACAGCTTTGATTGAGTGCTGGGGTGAGCAGGGCAGAGACCTGTGGGTACCCCAGCTGTGTCCTGGAGTCTAACTGTGGGAAAAAAGATGGAGATGTCTGCAGGCAGGGGTACATCCTGGGCAGCATGAACAGATGGAGGGTAAACAGTTTGCTTGCTTATATGGTCAAGTTTTGGCAGTGATAGTTCATCTCTAGAGATTCTTCACGCCGCTTGAGTTCTTTCTCAGAGAAACTGCCATGGACTTGGCCACCCACAGCTCTTCCTAGGCACATTAGCCACAGCATCCATGGACCTGGAGTCCGTATGAGTCTACTGATAAGTAGAGTTGGCAGCACTGCACCCAGGGTATCTCACCTTGGCTATCCTTGGATCTAATTCAGTAATCCTAAATAGAACCTAATTTAATAGGATCTAATTCTGGTTTATGCCTTCTACTCCAAACTCTGAGAAGAGTGGCCATCAATCAGGAGCAGCCCAAAACTGGGCTGGCTAGCAGGACAGGTCCAGGCAAGTGCTGCCTTCCCATTGCAGTGGGCTGGCCAGGGCTGACGCTGATAGGAATACTGGGCCTCTGTGTTAGCTACTAACCACTTTGGATGCAGCAGGGTGTGTCTGAGGCAGAGCTTAGTTCCTATTGTTGAGCAGAACCTTCTAGATCTGCAGTGGAAG
Organism: Cnemophilus loriae; assembly: GCA_013397755.1. Taxonomy (NCBI): domain Eukaryota; kingdom Metazoa; phylum Chordata; class Aves; order Passeriformes; family Corvidae; genus Cnemophilus; species Cnemophilus loriae. Next base: position 563,945 of record VZTF01006698.1, on the reverse strand, counting down.
TGGAATAAATAGTTGTTTACAGCCTTTTCTATTCTGGACATATTCCACTTTGTAGCAGAGTGCGCTTCTTGTGAATAACTCAGTGCCTTACAAAGGGCAGGCTCCATTAATGCTGGGGAAAAAATCTACATTAACAGGATGTTCTATGATCCTCCAGAACAGAAAAATACGGACATGAAGCCAGAAAATAAAACATTAAAGGCCTCCTGTTTGCAAACAGCCTCTGTCTTGGCTCTGCACATAATCATGCCTGCAAAATTTGAAGGTTGCCTGGAGGTGGTTTTAAAATCAGGCCCTAATTGCAGTCTTCAAGAGATACCTGGCACATTTTGTAAAACACTTTTCCTTGTTCAAGCTGGTGCTACGTGCCCAAAACATGTATGAGCCCCCTAAGACTGACTTGGAAACTGGGGCATTTTAAAATATAAAAATCTCTCAATGCCCATGAATCCAGGAGGTAGGGATTTAATAAAAGCTGTAAATATCAGAGTCATTATGATAAAATGTGTTTGTTGGCAGCTGGGCATCTGCTTTGGATAGCATTACCTCTTCATAAATAACCCAAGTGTGCACATTCCACCGCTGGTGCAGTGAATAGTAACTGCTACTATTGCTCTCCATCATGTTCTGGTTAATTTCTTTGGTCTTCTTCTCTGCTTGCTGATCATTTTATTTCAGAAAGATCGTAAATAGAGATTCATAAAAGAGAACACCTTGTGCTGTAAATGGTAAAAGCCTGACAGGAAGAAAAAGGCTAGCTGGGATGAGAGATCTTCCTTGGAAATAAAAAAAAAAAAATTGAAGGTGGATTTGAATACCTGGACACTTACATTTAGGGTAGAGAGAGGAAATGTGGGGATATTGGTCAGCTTATTGTAAGGACAGAAGGCAGAGAAATTGAAAGGATGGAATTCCATCCTGCAGCACTCAGCAGCATTTGCTTTTGGAAGTTTGCTTTAAGTCCATCTTAAACTTATGTTTAAAGCAGAAAAAAAAAATTGATACACGTAAAACTGGGAGTCATACCTGAAATTTCCTCCTGATCTTCTTTTACCTACTTTCCTTAAAGAAGGAAATGGTGTTGGCATTTCCTCCACTTCTGTGTGTGCAGAATTCATGCATGAATTGTTACTGCTGTTAAAAAAGCCAAAGACTGATATCGTAAGTGTCCTCCTGGCTAGATCCCAGGCTGTGGGCCACAGCTGCCCTAAGCAATGGATGTGATGGTGTGGTCAAGCTGGGCTTTCTCAGCCTGGAGAAGGAGCCCAGCAGCCTGCCAGTACCTTCAAGGTGGTCATTGAGAAGTTCAAGCCAAGGTCTTCACAGCAGCACATGAAGTGATGATGAGACACAACGGCTGAAGTGAGTTGAAATGAGGGATTTGGGCTGGATATACAGAAAAGCTTTAGCTCTGAAGGCAGTCAAGAAATGAAACAGCTTGTTCAGAGAGGCTGTGCTGTCTCTGTCTGCAGAGGGCTTCAAGACCAGATTGGACAGAGCCCTGAACAACCACATCTGTCCTCAGAGTTGACCCTTCTTTAGGCAGAAGTTCAGAGACTTCTGTGAGGCTCTTTCAACCTGACTTGCCTTCTAATCCTGTGACCCTGTGAAATGTCCTGTGTGAAAAGGAGGGTCCCAGGGGTTTTACCACAGGCTTTTACACAGTACAAGTCTATTCGCTCTCATGTTTTTGTGGGCTGTGTTCTTCATTACTAGTGCAGCAAGAGGAACATGGTGTTATAACCATCTTTAGTAAATATTGGTAGCCTCAAGATAACTGCCATCCAAGTGTTCACTCTGCAGAGAACACTGGTCAGACATATGCTCCAGGGCTTTTCCCCATTAGTGAAACTGTTCACCTTTCAAGATGTGAAATACGTGAAACAACCCAAACCTTCAGGAAGTTAGTTAATGGTTTGTGCTGCTGCTCAGGAACTGAGTGTGCTCTTTCCGGCTTATGTAAACCGATTTTACTGTTTGTACAACTGTTTTGAATGAGGAGTCTTGAAGACCAGCTTTCTGATGAACCTCACTCACAGGAAAACATGCCAAGGTTATTCTGCCAGCTGGTCTTGATGCTCGTCCTTTCTCAGCAAAGAGAGAAGCACTTGCTTAGTGCTGGCACATGTGTGAGTGTACACAGAGCAATTTGCAGAAACTTGCTGCCCATTTAGCACTGACTGGAAGCAAAAGCCAGCCTCCATTTTTAAAGCATGAATGATTTTGTGGACAAGAGGCTTGTTAAACCTTTCAGGTTTGCAAATATTTCCCTGGGTATTTTTGCCTTCGTCCTGCCTCTCCTTGTAGGGCATGAATCAGGGGTGCCAGCAGACCTCTCATCTGTTGATGCATTTGCCCAGAGGTGTCAGGACAGTGACCATGACTACAGATGTCCCTGCTGCATTTGAATCTTTCCTTCTCCCCTTCTGCGGCAGCCCAGGGGGATTATCCATGCCTTATGGGGCCACCACTACCTCTGCAGGGCTGGGACAAGGTCTTTCCTGACTCTCTGCATCGTGGCCAGGGCAATTGGCAGGGGTGGAAAGACTAAATGTGCATGAGTCTCTTTACTATCACCCAGAAGGACCTTTGAGTAGGCTGAAGTGGATAGGAGCTTTCTTAAAATGGCTTTGAAATTGTATTTGCAGCATAAGTGGCTGTTTCTTGTAAAACTGTTCATTTTCTTCTTCTGCAAAACCTAAAAGGCTCATTCTTATTCCCTGCTGAATCTTTGAGATTGATGTGGACTGCTGGAGAGTCAGCTTTAGAACAAGGGCTGGTGGCGTGTCAGTTCTCAATGAGATAGATGGTCAGAGTACCAAAATTATTGCTGCCTTCACTTGGTGCCAATTAGACTGTTCCCCATTCTCCTCCCCCTACCACCAGACTCTTTGTGCATCGGCATTTCTCTCCACTAGCAGCTGTTTTTAGGGAATAAAGCTGCCTGGAAGACTTTGGTTTGCTATTGCAGGCTCTGAGCTCTCACTTCTATACTGATGCAGCCCCCATCCCATCATAGCATGCTCTAGTGGGCTCTAAGCCTCAAAATGTGCATCAGGTATCTCAGGACACTACTGCTTACTCACATCCATTAGCTACTGATTGCAGGTAAGGTGACTTTATCAGCATGGTAGTTGCTTTCAGTGCAAAGTCAAATTAAACCCCTTTTGTCAATGGCTTTACAGGAATTGTTTTTTTACACAGAGGCTCACAGGCCAGTTTTTCATTACTAAAGCTATTGCTCTTTCAGATTGTGAAATGCAGCATTTTGAGAAAACTGATCCGTGGAGATTAACTAGTTCATTCAGCCACTCAGAAACCAAGTTTGCCTTTTTCTGCTTCATAGATGTGTGAATCAAAAAAATTACTTCGACGACGTCTCAAAAGATTTTGTGTGTTGATTAATCTGTTAGACTTTTCATAAAAACCTACTAGGGGCACAGAGTCCATCAGGAGAATCTGCAAGAATTTATAAAGCTGCCTCTCTCTGCTCTTAATTAATTAATTAATTCACTGCTAGGAATGTGTCTTCACTTAGGTTTGAATTTGCAAGTTTGGACTTTTGTTGTTTTGGCCACTGAGAGCCTCCAGCTGTCTGTCAAATCCTTCTGTACAGAGATAACAGCTCCTTAACCTTGATCTTTGTTCCTTGGCATTTTATAATGACCTGAAATCTGTGCTGGTTCATTTTAAATGCCAGTCTCCAAGCCGTGGCAGTTCAGTGTCTGCCTTGTGAGCAGCTTTGCTGGCCTGCCACGGGGTGCAGGTGGCAGAGACCAGTGACTGCCTCTCCCATCAGATGTGGTGCTGCCCTTTCTTGTGCAACTGCCTGCACTTGCCCATGCCCCAGCCTGCAGTGCTGGCTCTCCCTGGCAGGACCCATCAACATGAGAAGAGGTGGAGCTTGGCCATGGTGTGAGAGGACAGTTTCAGCCTGACATCAGGGACTGAATGACCCACTGACTGTGGGTCACAGCAGAGAGAGCACAGGGCAACTGGCAAAACTGGGGTGTATTCAGGTAGCTTAGCCTTGGGAGATGTGCCCTGGAGCACTTAAAGGACTGGTTGAAACCATCTCCCTGTTCTTTATCAGGAATTTGTGGTGGATGGCAGAATAGGGAAGTGTCAGAAGACTGGAAAGAAAGACTCTTTGCCCAGTATTCAAGACTGTGACAGTGCAGAAGAGATTAACCAGCCTGAATAAGCTATCCAGAAAGATCCTGGGACAAATCATTGGTTGTTCTATTTGTGAGCACTGGCAGATCAAGGAACAGGCAGTCTAGTAAGGCTTTACTAAGGCTGTATCACATGAAACCAGTCTAATACTGTTTTTAAGAGTAACAGGCCTGGTAGATCAGAGGAAGGGGATGTAGCACATGCCTACAGGTTGACTTCAGGAACACTGTTTTATCCTAATCACTGAGGCATTCTGGGGAGAGCCAGGCTAGCAGAATTGGTGACTGACAAGGAATTTAGCTTGGATAAACAATCACTTTCTTGTGAAACAATGTCTTGGGCTTTCCAGAAGAGGCCAAATGGTATTCAGCTTGTCTGAATGAATAGCAGCTCTTCCACATGCTGAGGCTTTGATTTCTTACTGACTTGTGGGAGCTGAGTCAAATCACCTAAGGCTGATGCTGTTTTCCTACCATGTCAAATTGGGAATGACCCAGTTCTTACTGAATGAGGAAAAGATGAGAGATGCAGCCCTACAGTTAAGTCAGGTGACAGGCATTCTTTTCGCTGCTGTGTCATGTGCCCTGAAGCAGTGGGCTTCGATGCTGCAGGATAGAGATGTGCTTAGCCCTCTCCTATACCTCAGAACATGTACCTGGCTCCTGGCTGGCTCAGTGCAAGGAGTAGCTTCCACACATGCCTGCTCATCCTCCAAGTACAAAACTGCCTCTGAACATATCTGTAACAGAGCTGGAGCCTGTTCTTCCACCAGTAGCATGAAAGTGCTGTGAAAAGCCATGAATTTTATGATCAGGACCACTGAGGACCAGGATTCCTGTGTTGTCATTGCAGAAGCAGGGAGGCAATGAATGTTTTCTGAGTCAGGTCTTCTTTCCTCCTGCCAGGACCCTGACTGCCCTGCGTGTTGGACCAAGAACTGTCTTACAACACTCATTTGTAACTGAAAAATGTCCTGCTAGAGAAAATTAACTGTATTGAAACCTGTTCTTGCTACAGTGACAGTATAGAAATCAAGCAAACTAAGGTCTCCAGTGCAGGGCAAGCTGGGCTGCCCTGCTTGCCCAGTGCCTGTGGCATGCTGCAGTAGCCGTCATGGTGCTAGACAAGAGTTTGGGTAGAGGTGGCCTGCCCACTTGTTAAATGTATTACCTAAGAGTTTGAAACAAATCATCTGTGGAGTTTGCGAATGGATGAGGGATCATGATTCAGTCAAGAAAATGAGGTAAATCGATCAAAAGGACAGTGAAAGCCAAGCACTGAAAGAGATGTCAACTGGTAAAGGGCAGCATGGTATTAAATTATCCCTCACCTTTTGCTCTTACACTGATTTTATTCTTTGTTGCCAAGTTACCAGGCATATCTGCTTTGTTCTTACACACATATATATTTCCCCCCAGTCTTGGTTCTGGCTGCCATCAGGTTGTTTTTGAACATGCTGGCATTGTCCAGCCCACTGCTAGGGAATGAAGGCTTGCAAGACTGGAATAAAAGGACAGGAAAGGCTCCAGCCGTAGCAGATACAGCAGGGGTTTGAGGACAAAATAAAGGCAGTGTCGGTCCAAGTAGCTCTTCAGATCCCTTCTTCATGGGCCACAAAAATCAAGTAGTTTGTTCTGCTGGCAGAGAAGTTCTGCTGAGGGTTCTGCTTCCCCCCCACATCCCCTTGCATTTCCCTCTCTGTTGCCTCAGGGCAGGGAGTGAAAGGGTATAAGGACGGAAGGGTCCAAGTTGCCCCAGATGTGCTGGGCAGATGAGAACCTGGGCTGGCTTCCAAGCTATAAGTGCAGTTTGTAGAGCAGGTGGGGAGAAATAAGTTCAAAACTCTGAATGTGGTTTGATGCTGGAGCTGTGGTACTTGCCTTGGACAGGCAGTGTGCTGTGCTTGCAGAGGAGGTATGTGGAGCTGCAGTGGGGAACAGCTGGATTTTGGGAGGTGGAATGCATTAACATTATTTATAGACAGAGGAGCTGTTGGTCTGGATGCAACTGAGCTGGATTTCTTCTCTGGCTGTTTGGAAGTCAAGCATCAAAGCAGCTCATTTATGTCAAATATTTTCTGCAACTGTGACACAATAGACTTTTATCCATTATTGCCTGTACATCAAGTATGAAGAGAAACTGTTGTTACTGTGATGGCAGTGTAAATTTGTTCTAATGGGATAAAAAGCATCAGAAACTGCAGAATTTACTTGGTCCCACCTCTGAGAAAAATGGGCATCTGCTTAAATTCAGTGCTTGTTTTCAGGGACTTAGCAGAATTGCCGTCCTTCCATCCAGAAATTTGTTTTGAGCATCTGCCTGGTATATCTACTACCAGCCTGTCCAGCACTTCAGTACTGCGGGTCTAGGTGTCTTTTGATTGTGGTTAATGCCAGCTCATAAATCCCCATGCTGCAAGGAACTGCTTAACTCAGCAGCTTGGGCTTCATTTGAAAGGTGCTACATCTTCTCCTGTGCTTTCTTGGAGCAGGCATGGAGGCTTACAAGGATCATAAATAAAATTGCTGTTGGAGTAATTGGTTACTGCCCAGAGCTTTATTCTCCTGTACTTATGGGTGAAACAGAAAGGAATTCTTGCACTTTCCTATTTCAGACATTTTCAGATTTCTTTTACCTCTCTCTTTGTGTCTTTTTCCAGGTTTCTTGTTTTTGGAGTCTGATTTATGTTCCTTTAAACAAGTGACCACATATTGTTCCTAGGTACTTTGTAAAAAAGAACTGAAATGCCCTTACCTGTTGTATTTTTAGCTTATTAACAGAAAAAAATTAAGTTCTCTGCTGTGGTCTGCAAGTAGCAGGGCTCCAGGCCCTCCAGATTCCTCACTTGCTTCTACGGAATCTGCAGAAGGTATAGGAACGAGTTTGTCAGGAGGCTTCTGCTTCCTTCTCTGCTGATTTACACCAAAATGGAAACAGTTTTGAGATCTGAAAACCAGAGGTTTGAAACCTTCACTGTGTAGTTTCTAAATTGCTCCTGGATGAGTGTGGGTGAGCAAATGTGATGGCAGATCTCAGCACCCACAGTGAGGGACCAGCCTCGACAGCATGAGGAGAGGCATGCAGAGCTGGCAGGAAAGAGGGGCTGTTCATTGGAGGATTCTCACTGGTTTGTAAACTCTGAAAGGATAATGATACAAGTAACAGCTTTTATAAAAATTCCCCTTTGTACCAGCTGCCTGAGTGCTGAGTATCAGTTCTTGTCTGGGTGCTGCTGGGTGGGTGCCTGCCCTGGAACCTGTGCTCCATGAAGGAGGGTTTGGATGTGGTTCTGGTTGTGATCATCCTGGCTCCCCATGTATTTGATACTCGATATTCGATACACGTGGGGTTGGGTAGCGCTTGTGTGGGTCATGGTTGCTCTTCTCTGGGTCATATACTCTGAGAGGGCTCATCTTGCAAGACCTGAGAGGCCATCTCTGTGTGCAAGCAGTGGTCTTGGGGCAGGGGCCACCATGACAGTGGGATGGAGAGAAAACTGTGTGTTGTTGGTGAGTCTCTGTGGTGGGAGATCCAGCTGGATCCCACTCCATAATCCTTAATTTCAGGACCTGAGCCAGCAGAGCAGGGGTCTAGGGACTCTGAGACTAGGGGACTAGGAATCTCGAGGAGAGCTGCAGGTTTTCAATCTCCCATTCTTTGGGCAGAAAGCCCTAGGCAGCTCTACAGAGCAGCACTGTTAACCTGCCTCAAGTGTTGTGGGAAGCCCTGTGCCTGTTTTAGGCTACTGCCAAAGCATCAAAACCAGTGTTGCTCTGACCTCGTTTCTCTTTCTCCTAAGAGTAACTGTAAGTCTTTAAATCAAAGCCTCTGAAGTCCTTTTTAATGCCCGTGGCCCACCCCTCCATCTGGTGCGTCTGACAGCTGATAGGAGGCTGATGTTTCCAGCTGAAGAACTGAAATAGTTTGTTATTTTCCATGATTCCCTTGGCAAAGGAAAACAAACCCATTTATTTAGAAGCTCATAAAAATTGAAGTTTATAGTAGGAACATTCATAAACTTGTTTGCTTTTGACCTTCTCCACATTGCTGATGGTTTCAAGTTCTTGTCCCAGGCATTGTGCTTGTCTGGGCTGTTCGTGACATTTTTGAGAAACAGCCTCACCCAGAGTAATTTAAATTGCTCAGAACTCCAGCACTGAGCCTTTGGCCATGCCATCTTTCTCCAGTGCAGGGCTGGCCAGGATGTGTATGGGGGCTACATTGACAGCCCTATAGAGAGCAGTGCAGACCTGGCTGCCAAGAAGAAACCTGGCCACTAATTCCCTGTCACTTTTTTTTTTTTTTTTGCTAGATTAAACGGTGCTACTCAATCAGTGAGCATTTCCCAGGCTCTTAGATTACTAAATTAATAAAAGCGTATTCTGTGAAGGCAAGAAATCAGATCTTTAATGAGTGTGGGTCATGGGAGACTGATATGCTTGAAAGAGTGCTTGTTCCTTTTCTGAGATTGTAAGACAGCAGGTGTAAAGAACAAGCCAGAAGAGCTACCTTGATTCATGTCTAGAGGCAGGAAATTACCTTTGCTGGACCATGAGACCTCAAGTGTCAGGTCAAAATTCACAATGTAATGCTGGCATCTAGTATTTTGAACAGATAAAAATGCTGCTGTGCTTTCGCCTATGCTTCTGCTGACTGGGGAAGGGCTCTCCAAACTGCAAATCGTTGTCTGTGGCTGATGCTTTGTATTCTCTTCTTGAATTGTACTGTTATGGATTTCTTCAAAATATGTCTTGACAACCCTGTCCACTTTTCAAGCGCTTTCCCATTTTATTTTACTTCAGTCTGGAGGCAATGTTCCTTTTCATGTTTTTTGCATCTGTAAGACCTTTGTTCTCCCGCTCAGACCAAGGACATCACAAATTTCTAGACTTTTAGTCCTACGAAGACACGGCAGCTCATGAGACTGCCTGGGACATGGCCCAGCTCTATGCTATAAATGGATTCAGATAAAATTCACTGACTCATAGGTGTGTAATGGGAAAGTACATGTACTGATCTGATACCTTCCACACTCTTTGGAATAAGCTTTTACAGAGTAGCATTGTCTGATTTCAGATGATTCCTAGATTCAAATTGTCAGCATGGCATACTGTTGAAATTACATGTTTCCTTTGTCTCTTAAGTGCTGGTGAACAAGACACAGCTGGAAGGAGGTTTACAAGTAGTTCAGTCCTAATTTCCTCTATATTCCCACTGTACTTGTTAGCATAAAGCATTCCGTTCCTAGTTTTTCTGACGACAGAAAAGAGAATAGAAACATAAGGCTGAAAGTCTTCATGGTGGGTACCTGGTGGAAATCCAGGATGCTGGAAACGGCTCACCTCAGCCTTGGGGAAGAGAGGGACACGAGGTTTTATTAGCCTTTGCAGTCTGTATCAGTAACTGGAGCTAATTGCAGTTATTGGGAGATAATGTTAAGTTAATTCATTCTCTCGAGTAACTGCCACTGTTTCCTCTGCACAATGAAATGTGCATTATTGTGCAGCTGGGGATATGGCAGGTCTGTGTCACTGGGCCAGAGATCTGAAGTCCATGCCAGTGGGACTCCTGCCTGAGTGGGTCCTCGGGCCTGTCTCCCTCCATCCTCACCTTTCCTGTTTGGCTAATCTTTACCTGGCACTTTTCCTGATGCTGTGGGAGGAAGACATGTGTGCAGATGTAGTGTCTGGGCTGGAGTGAGCCGCCAGTACCAAGCTGTCCTGTGCTTCTCTGCCATTACCCCAGGGTACACTCTAATCATACTACGGCTGTTCCCATCACTTCCCTATTACTTACTGGTTTGTGTCTTTATTGTTGTTATTATCAAGCTGAAAATGTTAGAGAGCTCTGTAATAAGCAGTAATCAGAATTTCTGTCATCATTCCCCGTTTTGGGCATCAGTCTGTGTTAGACTCTGATTTAACACCTGTTTGTCTCATTACTTGCACTGAGAAGGGAGATTAGGGTCTGTGTGGTTAGCAGTGCTGGCTCTGAGCCTTCTCCAGCCCAGATCAGCTGGAGCCTTGCCAAGGCTTGCACCCACAGCAGGGAAGTGGTCCTCTGTCCGTGAGCCCCTGCAGGAGGGGCACAGTCGCTCACACGCAGCAGCTTACTTCTGCACACTGGTTACTTAAAAGAAGACCACAGCCCTGAGCACAAATGGTAGTTGTATGCTGTGGCTGGGACGTTTTTTCAACAGAACCTTTTCTTCCTGATTTCTCCAGCCATTGTTCTGTCACGGAGAGATGTTCTTGGCTAATTAATCCCTTTTGTGTTCTTTGCTTTTTTTTCCTCAGGCCCATGTGTTTGATCTGAATATTAATAAGCTTGAACCTCTCTGCACCCAGCTAGTGGTGACCAGGAAGAAAAATAAAACAACACACATCCAGTTTAATCCTGTCTACCCTATTATCATTGTTGGAGATGAACGAGGCCTCATCACCTGCTTGAAGCTCTCTCCCAATCTGCGCAAGATGCCCAAGGTAAGGATAAGCTGCATTCTCCCAACCACAGCAGGTCTCTTCAGGCCTTGGCACTGTCCCCTCTCCTTCCACGCAGTGGTGTTGGTAAAGCTCCTCTCTCTAGCAAGGTAGTAAAAATTACCTCAAGCCTTTTGGGTAGGATGTCTGGGATGTTAAATCCTTGTGTCTGTTCCTGTTTGAGCGAGAGGACTAAGTTTGCTCCTGGTAAGGAGTGGGGACTGGTGGGAATGGGGTTTGCTGTCCCGTTGTCACCATGGTCCAGACAAGCTCTGGTCCAGAAGCTCTGCAGATGTTCATTTGTTTCCCAAAGCTCACATATTTTCTGAGTTTTGGGTTTTATTTGCAAAACTCTTTGTTGTGGTTTGACAATACACTCCTTGAAATCCAGTAAAGGAGAACCGAACTCTTTCCCAAGTCCTCCTGCAGAAACAATGCTGCCTGTCTTTTTGTGCTCCTACATCAGATTCTGTCCCCTGACCACCATGTTAACTGTCCTGTAAGTGAGCAAGCAGTCTCTTTAATATGTAAGGAGACTTGGATCCTTGTCGAGTGACGGCAAGGAGATACATGGGCCTCTGGGTTGGTGAAGTTTTTTTTTCCACCCATTCATGAGGGCGAATTGTGGAGGATGATAACCTCTCTTACATGGATCTATTACTGGATTTTCTTTCTGGTCTTCATCCAGCTATGAGTTGAATGGCTGTAAATGCAATGTCCTTTTATGGCCTTGTAATTCTCATATCCAGTTGTCTTGTGTTAAGTGAAGTCTTTCAGTTTCAGGCTTTTTAGAACTGATCCAAGAAAGCAATCTCTCAAGATGATCATCTTTTATTTATGTACTCCCAAATGTTTTATATACTCTACTAGTAATCTGCTGTATTAGGCAGGGTCTTTGGCCAGGAACTAATCACACCAGTGTCACTCCAGAGTCTTCAGAATGATTTTTAAAAGGTTCCTTCAGCTGGCTGCCCCTGGAAATGTGAATCTCCTCTGTGCTGAGTGGGCATAAAAAACAGTAGCATGGCAATTTGTTTGGGGCTGAGTTGTGGAAGCTGTGGAGAAGAATCTCTCATATGCTTCACACTTTTCTATTTCCAGCAAAACTTCAGCCTGAGACCAGAGACAAGCTCTCTGGGCTGTCATTAGGTTGACTCAGGATAAGTTTCTTTGGTGCTTTATGAGTCATTCCTGGGCATGGGTGAGGACAGTGTCTGCCAGGGACCCTGCCTGCACAAGGCTTAAGCAGTGGAGAGGAGTCAAACATAAATGTGGCTGTTCTGCTCTTCACCCCAGCTATGGACTGACCAGCACCCAGCAATACTATGCTGTGGGCCAGAATCATAGAATGGTGTAGTGTTTTTACAACAATTGGGCAGAAACACCAATTCAAGTGTAGTGGTTTTGAGTTCGCCAATCCAATTTAAGTGCAGTAATTTAAATTTGGGCCTATTATTTAGGACATTTCCCTCTGTGAGATAAGGATTAGGAGAAGCAAAGCAGGCTCAAACTTGAAAGAATATAAAGAAAGTTTTATTAACAGAACTAAGGGAAAAAAAGAAAAAAACAAATAATAAAATTAGATTAAACCTTTAGAAAACCTCTCCTCCCCCCAAACTTCTCTTTCAGATATTTCCCCACTGCCAATACAAAGACACAAAATCTGATGTTTCTCAGTCAGTTTGCCACCTCTAGAATAACCTTTCTTCAGTTCACTTAGGGAGC